>JARQOC010000009.1:68516526-68674026 GCA_033576535.1 Allobates femoralis | reverse complement strand
TAACTACCCCTTCTGTCTCTCCTATCTATCTATCTATCTATCCATTCATCCATATTCTTGTCTTTCTTCCTTTTATGTTTGTTTCTTACATTTCATTCTATACCGACCTTCTAGCTATCTTGATGCAACTTTATCTATCCATCCATCACCAACAGCATAGACAGAGGAAGAGTCCCTGTCCATGGTGCTGAGGTTACCTAGGACTGTATATCTCTAGGACTGCTGGGCCAGTGATGCCTAACCTGTGGCTTTCCAGCTTTTGTGGCACTTGTATAGTACTACAACACCCAGCATGCCCGGCAGGTCCTGCACCCCAACAATGGAGCATTTCCTTTATCACTATTATGAGTGATAGTAGGATTTTCTTATCCGGACTGTGATGAGGGTCCCACCAGGATCATGTAAGGGATGGGGGCACCAGCTTATAGATAGATATTTGGAAACAGGACTAGGGAGGTAAACCTGGAGATATTGTTCCCTTGTTATATGCTCCATTGGGACAAATGGACATCAAAGAAGGACAAACACCCCCACAGCCCCCCCATTATAAGCCAAACTCTGGAGCTGCTCTATCCAAGTGGCTCCAGTTCTGCTGGACTCAGACAAGTCTGGATTAATATGGACAATCAGGATGGATTATTACATTAGAGAACAGCTGGCTACATCATTTACTGGAGGCTCCAAGGAGAGAGATCAGGGGGCATCCTGGGGGGCTACTCTGTGCTGATCATAGATTATATATAGATGGTATAGCTACAATATCTGACGGTAACTGCTTTGATATTTAGTTTGTGGATTCTATCAGCTGAGCCTGTACTTGAGGAGTGATTGCCCCACCGATGCCACATGCCCTGATGGGCACTATTGTGGAGCAATGGCATTTACTAGACACTGTATCCATCTGTACTGTCACTTTAGCCAAACTCTTATCATCGGATCATTAAAAGAACATTCCTGGAAAACTTGATCCATTGTGTTATGCAGAGTGCAGGGCCTGGGGGGGCACATTGACATTCACCAAAAAATACCATAGACCCCCCTATAAGCATGTACGAGGCAGGGGGAAACCTACAGCCTCCAAAAAGATCAACACAAGCTTCTTCTTTACTTCATAGTTTATCTAGATGGATATTGACAATATCAGGGGCATAACTACAGGGGGTGCTCCTCTAGAAAGACAGATAGATAGATAGATAGATAGATAGATAGATAGATAGATAGATAGATAGATAGATAGATAGATAGATAGATAGATAGATAGACAGACAGACAGACAGGTATAGATAGATAGATAGATAGATAGATAGATAGATAGATAGATAGATAGATAGATGTAAATGAAGGCAGCACTCCAAAATATGCAAAAGAAAAAGTGGACTTTCATTAGCTCATATGTCAATGTTTCGGTTCACAGAACCTTTGTCAAACCAAACCACCGAACTGTTGACACATGGGTGAATGAATGTCCACTTTTTCCTGTCCATATTTTGCAGTGCTGCCTTTAACTTTTCTTTTAATTTTACAACTGGATTTTTGTGATTGGATGGCCTTGCTCCTTCTTCATATGGGATAGATAGATAGATAGATAGATAGATAGATAGATAGATAGATAGATAGATATAGGTAGATAGATAGATAGATAGATATTAAATAGAGGGATAGATGCATAGATATTATATAGAAGATAGATAGACAGACAGATATATAGATGATAGATAGATAAGGGATAGATAATAGATGGGTGGATATATAGAGATGGATAGATAGAAGCTATATAGATAGGAGATCATGTGTGTGTGTGTGTGTGTGTGTGTGTGTGTGTGTGTGTGTGTGTGTATATATGAGATAGAGATATAGACTTCGATATACAGATAGATAGATGTGAGATATCAGAATGCATAGATAGATAGTTGATATGAACATGATTGATAATATATATAGATAGATAGATAGATAGATAGATAGAGATGGATATAGTTATTAGATAGATTTATCTATACAGATAGATGATAGGATAGACATATAAATTTAGATTGATAGATAATAGATAGATGTGAGATAATAAAAAGATAACAGGTGGATTTAGAAATATAGATAACAGGTGGATGATGGATGGATAGAAGAGATAGATAAGAGATATATAGAATTAGATATACAGTATACATAAGAGATAGATGGATGATAGCTGATTTTAGATATATAGATAAGAGATAGATAGATAGATAGATAGATAGATAGATAGATAGATAGATAGATAGATAGATAGATAGATAGATAGATAGACAGATAGACATGGTACGTGATAGTTAGATTTTGTGAGTCTGTCTGTTATACATGTTGCAGATGGGCTCAGAGACTTGTTCTGCTGCCTGCCATTGTGCCTGCTCCAGCTGCCAGACACCACAAGTCCCAGCAGAAGCGGAGCCACAGGTTGCAGAGCGCAGATCTACAAAACAAACATAGCGGAGTGCTGGAGCTGACTCCGGGGTGAGTGCGGGCCCTGCAGCTGTTCTGGAAACATCTATGGAAGCAGAGCAAGTTCCAATATCAATACAGGCGGTGCTGCCAGGGGAGCCCAGGCCTCTCCATTAATTGGGGATTTGGGCTGTGGATGTAGAGGACCTGGTCCCAGATCTGCTGATGGCGATGTGTGTATGTTCCTTCCAGATCCTCCTCCTCCTCCTCCTCCCCAGTCTCGCTCTCGCTTTCTTTTCTATGTAATGTTTCGTTTGATTTCGGAGGTAATGCATTTTTTAGAAATCAAAGCTGATTGTGGGATCCCCCTCGGCCCCAGGACGCCGGGCCCAGATGAGAGACACCAATCATTTCCTTGTTAGTTTTGATTTTAGTTACAAGAGCTTTCAACTTGCTGAAATCTCCTGGAGAAATGTTATAACAAGCAGCAGAGGGAATACCCTGCACCCCCAGCACCTCTCCCCTCCTCTCCTCCTCCTCCTCTCCTCCTCCTCCTCTTCTTCTTCTTCTCAGTTTCTTCTTTGCATTTATTTAAACAGAATCCACAATATGAACAAACACTGAACCCCCAGAATCCGCACCGGGTCCCCGCGACCCTCCCCAGAGCCCCCCACCCCTGTGCACACGGTGCGGCTCCACACACACACACATTCCATGTGAAAGGAGATGTGGCAGGGAAAATCGATACCGTAAATTATTCATTGTCATTAATTATCGATTTATATATCCGACGGCGTCGTTTGGAAGAGTTGAAAGGAGGGAAGTGGTTTTTTTTCTTCTACTCCTAACCTCATTGTTTTATAACCCCCGGCAAAGCTACAAATCCACAGATACCCCCGTGTCTACAGCACCCCCCACCCCACCCAAATAACGCAGCATGTAACGGTAAACCCCACTCAATCAATGGGGATCAATGACAGATCTTAACTAACAACTACAGAGAGGCTTTCATGTGAAATCCCAGATCAAATGTCAGACACACTACCTGCTAAATAGGAGAGAGGGATGAGAGGAGGGATGAGAGGGATGAGAGAGGGATGAGAGGAGGATGAGAGGGGACTCGCTAAATGAGAGGGCAACTGCTCATTACACTGAGGCAAGCTGTGTACTGCGCTATGGAATGTGGTGGGCTCAGATAGGGGGGAGAAAGAAAGAAAGAAAGAAAGAAAGAAAGAAAAGAAAGAAAGAAAGAAAGAAAGAAAGAAAGAAAGAGAAAAAAATGTAGATGTAACTGCTCATTACACTGAGACAAGCTGTGTACTGCGCTATGGAATGTGGTGGGCACTGATAGGGGAAAGAAGAAAGAAAGAAAGAAAGAAAGAAAGAAAGAAAGAAAGAAAGAAAGAAAGAAAGAAAGAAAGAAAGAAAGAAAGAAAGAAAGAAAGAAAAAGAATATAGATGTAACTGCTCATTACACTGAGACAAGCGGTGTACTGCGCTATGGAATGTGGTGGGCTCTGATAGGGGGAAGAAGAAAGAAAGAAAGAAAGAAAGAAAGAAAGAAAGAAAAGAAAGAAAAGAAAGAAAGAAAAAAGAATATAGATGTAACTGCTCATTACACTGGGAGAAGCTTTGTACTGCGCTATGGAATGTGGTGGCCTCAGATAGGGGGGAGAAAGAGAAAAAAGAAGAGAGAAAGAAAGAAATAGTGAGAAAAAGGGAAAGAAATAATGAGCGAGAGAGAAAGAAAGAAAAAGAAAGAAAGAAAGAAAGAAAGAAAGAAAGAAAGAAAGAAAGAAAGAAAGAAAAAAAGAAGTAAAATAAATAGTGGGAGAGAAAGACAGAAAGAGTGAGAGAAAAAGCAAGAGTGAGAGAAACACTGGGACAAGCTTTCTACTGCGCTATGGAAAGAAAAGAAAGAAAGAAAGAAAGAAAGAAAGAGAAAGAAAGAAAGAAGAAAGAAAGAAAGAAAGAAAGAAAGAAAGAGAGAAAGAAAGAAAGAAAGAAAGAAAGAAAGAAAGAAAGAAAGAAAGAAAGAAAAGAATATAGATGTAACTGCTCATTACACTGAGACAAGCTGTGTACTGCTGTATGGAATGTGGTGGGCTCTGATAGGGGAAGAAAGAGAGAAAAAAGAAGAGAGAGAGAGAAAGAAATAGTGAGGAAGAAAGAAAGAAAGAAAGAAAGAAAGAAAGAAAGAAAGAAAGAAAAGAAGAAAGAAAGAAAGAAAGAAAGAAAAAGAATATAGATGTAACTGCTCACTACACTGAGACAAGCGGTGTACTGCGCTATGGAATGTGGTGGGCTCTGATAGGGGGAAGAAAGAAAGAAAGAAAAAGAGAGAGAAAGAAATAGTGAGGAGAAGAAGAAGAAAGAAAGAAAGGAGAAAAGAAAGAAAGAAGGAATATAGATGTAACTGCTCATTACACTGGGAGAAGCTTTGTACTTCGCTATGGAATGTGGTGGCCTCAGATAGGGGGGAGAAAGAGAGAAAAAAGAAGAGAGAAAGAAAGAAATAGTGAGAAAAAGGGAAAGAAATAATGAGCGAGAGAGAAAGAAAGAAAAAGAAAGAAAGAAAGAAAGAAAGAAAGAAAGAAAGAAAGAAAGAAAGAAAGAAAGAAAGAAAGAAAGAAAGAAGAAGAAAATAAATAGTGGGAGAGAAAGACAGAAAGAGTGAGAGAAAAAGCAAGAGTGAGAGAAACTATGGAATGTGGTGGCCTCAGATAGGGGGAAGAAAGAGAGTAAAAAGAAGAGAGAAAGAAAGAAATAGGAAGAGGGAAAGAAAGAAAAAGAAAGAAAGAAAGAAAGAAAGAAAGAAAGAAAGAAAGAAGAAAGAAAGAATATAGATGTAACTGCTCATTACACAGAGCTGTGACAAGCTTTGTACTGCGCTAAGGAATGTGGGGACCTCAGATAGGGGGGAGAAAGAGGGAAAAAAGAAGAGAGAGAAAGAAATAGTGAGGAAGAAGAAAGAAAGAAAGAAAGAAAGAAAGAAAGAAAGAAAGAAAGAAAGAAAGAAAGAGAAGAAAGAAAGAAGTAAAATAAATAGTGGGAGAGAAAGACAGAAAGAGTGAGAGAAAGAGCAAGAGTGAGAGAAACACTGGGACAAGCTTTCTACTGCGCTATGGAAAGCGGCAGCCTCAATACATGAGAGTGAAAAAGAGAGTGAACGAAATGGTGAGAAAGAAGGGAAAAAAGTGAGAAAAAATAGAGGCAACTGCTGATTATTACACCCATATAACAATATAATAGGTAAGGTGAAAGAAGGAGATAAAGATGGATAGAAAGAGAAAGAACGAAACAGATGCAACTGGTACTTATTACACCTGTCTGTGTGAGCAAGAAAGAAACAAAAGAAAGGAAGGTGAAAAGGAAACAAAAAAAAGAGATGTAACTGCTGATTATTACCCTGGATTTATGACAAACAAAAAGAAAAAATAGGCGCTACTGCTCATTATTATATCAGAAAAAGAAGATGAAAGAAACAAATGCGACATTACTTTATATACCTGAGGGAGAAAAAATAAAGATAGAAAAAATAAAAGAAAGGGAGGAAGAAAAAAATCAGAACAAAAAACACATAACTGGTCATTATTATATCTAGATATGTGAGAAAGAAGGAAGATTGAGCGATATATATATATGTATATTTATGTATCGAGAGAGATAGATAGATAGATAGATAGATAGATAGATAGATAGATAGATAGATAGATAGATAGATAGACACATGATATCTTCCCATCTCTGAGATCTTGTGATTGGGTTTCTTGGGTCCAGATGAGGTTGTGGACAGTTGATCCCTCCTCAGATCTCTCCTCCAGACTTATTATTAATCCTGTAAACTCCTGTCAGGAGGAGGGGGACCTGGGATGTCTTCAGCTCTGAAGGGGTTAACATAAAATCCTTCCCACGAAGCGATTTATTTTGGTGTTGATTAAAATGCAGCGGAGAGCAAAGTGTCTGAAAACTCAATATTTTGCCCAAAGTCTTTGAAGACCGACATAAAACGGTTCCACCTCACACCGATCTAATAAGGATCGATACATCCCTTTCGTTCCGTAGTTTGAAGATCTGTTGACTTTTCTGAGGTGATGAAAATGTTTGGAACATGCAGAAAAAAAATCATTTTTTTTTTTTTAAAGAAACCAACTAATCTTGTTGCTTTGTAACTTTCACCTGAAGAGTGTGGACCTTTGAGCTGCTCAAGAGTCATAGACATTAAGGCATCCAAAAAGTCATACTTGACTTCTGGTGAGAGCTGAGTGAGTTCAGGCAACATCAGATCCCACCACTCCCATCAGAACCTAAGATCACCTAAATGTAGACCATGAGTTACCCAAGAGTGGACCAGATCACCTAGGATCCAGGACTAAAGCTTGAGGAACATTGTCCTTCATTCAGCTTCCTGAGGGCATCTCAAGAGCTTCTGATAAAGAGGACTTGAGTTACCAAATGATCAGACCTTGAGTTACCCCAACAGTGCTCCTTGACTTTTTACTGTAAAGGTAGACTTTAGGTTAACCCCTCTCCCATTAGGAGTAGGAGAACTTGGATTACTTGAGAGCAGGCATTGACTTATCATGTACCATCAAAATGAGACCCTGAGATTCCCCTAGTAGACCTCTTGAGTCATGTTGGAGTAACTATTGAAGAGAAAGCCACAATTTATTCTTGGGATGAACTCCAGCCTCCCCCTGATGTTATATATAAGATGAGGAATCAATGGAAGAACCTAAAGTGCAAAGATGAGTGTCCTCCAGAGTGGACCTTGTAATAGACTTAAAGGACCTCGAATTACCCCTAGTGTGCTCCCCAATAAGGGTAGACCCTGTAGACAGTAATTTACCCAACATTGAACTTAAAGTACAGCAAGAGCTACTCAGATTAGATCTTAAATGACTCCGACAATAGAGTTTGAGCTAGAGAAAGGTTAAGGCTTGAGTTGAGTTGAGTTGAGTTGACCAAGATCTCAGAACCTCAAGGAGAAGACTCCAACTTCCAACTGATTTGCGCAAGATTTAACCTTAAGGAGCCAAGTTTTGTCAGGAGTGGACCCTGTAGTAGTAATAAAGGACTCCGAATTACCGCTGGTCTAGACATTAAAGAGTACACCCTAAGAGTAGACATTGAGGTACCCAACAGTGACCTTAAGTACAGCAAGATTAGACCCAGCTGTGTTACCCTCATTGGATGTTACTGCTTAAGAAGACCTTCATCTAGCAGAAGATTCTGTTGTAGATCGAGAATTGCAGCAAGACAGGACATCAGATACCTCCAAGAAAAGACCGCAGCTTCCCCATGTACAGATGTTGCGTTACCGCACGGTTTGCTCCTGAGGAACATAAAGATGCGCAAAGACGAGTTTCCTCAAGAATGGACTTACTGATAGCCATAGAGGACCACGAATGACCGCTAATCTAAACATTAGACTACCCCATCAGGAGTAAACCCTGAGAATAGACATTGTAACACCAGAGAAGGTTAAGTACAGCAAGATCGGATCCTGAGTTACCCTGATAAGATGTTGGATCCTGAGTTACCCTGATAAGATGTTGGATCCTGAGTTACCTTGATAAGATGTTGGATCCTGAGTTACCTTGATAAGATGCTGGATCCTGAGTTACCCTGATAAGATGTTGGATCCTGAGTTACCTTGATAAGATGTTGGATCCTGAGTTACCTTGATAAGATGTTGGATCCTGAGTTACCTTGATAAGATGTTGGATCCTGAGTTACCTTGATAAGATGTTGGGTCCTAAGTTACCTTGATAAGATGTTGGATCCTGAGTTACCCTGATAAGATGTTGGATCCTGAGTTACCTTGATAAGATGTTGGATCCTGAGTTACCTTGATAAGATGTTGGGTCCTGAGTTACCTTGATAAGATGTTGGATCCTGAGTTACCTTGATAAGATGTTGGATCCTGAGTTACCTTGATAAGATGTTGGATCCTGAGTTACCCTGATAAGATGTAGGATCCTGAGTTACCTTGATAAGATGTTGGATCCTGAGTTACCTTGATAAGATGTTGGATCCTGAGTTACTTTGATAAGATGTTGGATCCTGAGTTACCTTGATAAGATGTTGGGTCCTGAGTTACCTTGATAAGATGTTGGATCCTGAGTTACCTTGATAATATGTTGGATCCTGAGTTACCTTGATGAGATGTTGGATCCTGAGTTACCTTGATAAGATGTTGGGTCCTGAGTTACCTTGATAAGATGTTGGATCCTGAGTTACCTTGATAAGATGTTGGGTCCTGAGTTACTTTGATAAGATGTTGGATCCTGAGTTACCTTGATAAGATGTTGGGTCCTGAGTTACCTTGATAAGATGTTGGATCCTGAGTTACCTTGATAATATGTTGGATCCTGAGTTACCTTGATGAGATGTTGGGTCCTGAGTTACCTTGATAAGATGTTGGGTCCTGAGTTACCTTGATAAGATGTTGGGTCCTGAGTTACCTTGATAAGATGTTGGATCCTGAGTTACCTTGATAAGATGTTGGATCCTGAGTTACCCTGATAAGATGTTGGATCCTGAGTTACCCTGATAAGATGTTGGATCCTGAGTTACCTTGATAAGATGTTGGATCCTGAGTTACCTTGATAAGATGTTGGATCTTGAGTTACTCTGATAAGATGTTGGATCCTGAGTTACCCTGATAAGATGTTGGATCCTGAGTTACCCTGATAAGATGATGGGTCCTGAGTTACCTTGATAAGATGTTGGGTCCTGAGTTACCTTGATAAGATGTTGGGTCCTGAGTTACCTTGATAAGATGTTGGGTCCTGAGTTACCTTGATAAGATGTTGGATCCTGAGTTACCCTGATAAGATGTTGGATCCTGAGTTACCCTGATAAGATGTTGGATCCTGAGTTACCCTGATAAGATGTTGGATCCTGAGTTACCTTGATAAGATGTTGGATCCTGAGTTACCTTGATAAGATGTTGGATCCTGAGTTACCTTGATAAGATGTTGGATCCTGAGTTACCCTGATAAGATGTTGGATCCTGAGTTACCTTGATAAGATGTTGGATCCTGAGTTACCCTGATAAGATGTTGGATCACTCCTGAAGGAGACCTTCATCTAGCGCAGTGGTTTCCTCGGGAGCAGACCAAGAACTGAACAAGACAAGGTAACTCATCAGGTAACTCCAGGAGGAGACAAGAGTTTCCCCTGCTGTGTGTTGTAGAAAACGTTACCCAGGAACAGACCTCGTATCATCCCAGAAGAGGACCTTGTGTTACCCCAGGAGAGGACCTTGTGTTACCCCAGGAGAGGACCTTGTGTTACCCCAGGAGAGGACCTTGTGTTACCCCAGGAGAGGACCTTGTGTTACCCCAGGAGAGGACCTTGTGTTACCCCAGGAGAGGACCTTGTGTCACCCCAGAAGAGGACCTTGTGTTACCCCAGGAGTGGACCTTGTGTCACCCCAGGAGAGGACCTTGTGTCACCCCAGGAGAGGACCTTGTGTTACCCCAGGAGAGGACCTTGTGTCACCCCAGAAGAGGACCTTGTGTCACCCCAGGAGAGGATCTTCTGTTACCCCAGGAGTGGACCTTCTGTTACCCCAGGAGTGGACCTTGTGTCACCCCAGGAGTGGACCTTGTGTTACCCCAGGAGTGGACCTTGTGTTACCTCAGGAACTTGTGTTACCCCAGGAGAGGACCTTGTGTCACCCCAGGAGAGGACCTTGTGTCACCCCAGGAGAGGACCTTGTGTCACTCCAGGAGAGGACCTCGCATAACACCAAGAGTGGACCTTATATCTCCCAGGAGAGAACCTTGTATTACCTCAGGATTGGACCTCGTATCTCCCCAGGAGTGGACCATGTATCTCCCCAGGAGTGGACCATGTATCTCCCCAGGAGTGGACCTTGTATCTCCCCAGAAGAGGACCTCGTGTTACCCCAGGAGAGGACCTTGTATCTCCCCAGGAGAGGACCTCGTGTTACCTCAGGAGAGGACCTTGTATCTCCCCAGGAGTGGACCTTGTATCTCCCCAGAAGAGGACCTCGTGTTACCCCAGGAGAGGACCTTGTATCTCCCCAGGAGAGGACCTCGTGTTACCTCAGGAGAGGACCTTGTATCTCCCCAGGAGAGGACCTTGTATCTCCCCAGGAGAGGACCTCGTGTTACCCCAGGAGAGGACCTTGTATCTCCCCAGGAGAGGACCTCGTGTTACCTCAGGAGAGGACCTTGTATCTCCCCAGGAGAGGACCTTGTATCTCCCCAGGAGAGGACCTCGTGTTACCCCAGAAGAGGACCTCGTGTTACCCCAGGAGAGGACCTCGTGTTACCTCAGGAGAGGACCTTGTATCTCCCCAGGAGAGGACCTTGTATCTCCCCAGGAGAGGACCTCGTGTCACCCCAGGAGAGGACCTTGTATCTCCCCAGGAGTGGACCATGTATCTCCCCAGGAGAGGACCTCGTGTTACCTCAGGAGAGGACCTTGTATCTCCCCAGGAGAGGACCTTGTATCTCCCCAGGAGAGGACCTCGTGTTACCCCAGAAGAGGACCTCGTATAACCCCAGGAGTGGACCTCGTGTTACCCCAGAAGAGGACCTCGTATAACCCCAGGAGAGGACCTTGTATCTCCCCAGGAGAGGACCTTGTATCTCCCCAGGAGAGGACCTCGTGTTACCCCAGAAGAGGACCTCGTATAACCCCAGGAGTGGACCTCGTGTTACCCCAGAAGAGGACCTCGTGTTACCCCAGGAGAGGACCTCGTGTCACCCCAGGAGAGGACCTTGTATCTCCCCAGGAGTGGACCATGTATCTCCCCAGGAGAGGACCTCGTGTTACCCCAGAAGAGGACCTCGTATAACCCCAGGAGTGGACCTCGTGTTACCCCAGAAGAGGACCTCGTATAACCCCAGGAGTGGACCTCGTGTTACCCCAGAAGAGGACCTCGTGTTACCCCAGGAGAGGACCTCGTGTCACCCCAGGAGAGGACCTTGTATCTCCCCAGGAGTGGACCATGTATCTCCCCAGGAGAGGACCTCGTGTTACCCCAGAAGAGGACCTCGTATAACCCCAGGAGTGGACCTTGTATCTCCCCAGGAATGAATCTCGTGTCACCCTAGGAGTGGAGCTTGTATCTCCCCAGGAGAGGACCTCGTATTACCCCGGGAGTGGGACCTAGTGTTACCTCAGGAGCGGACCTTGTGTCACCCCAGGAGCGGACCTCCCATCATCCCAGGAGAGGACCTCGTGTCACAACATCAGATCACCTTGTGTCACCCCAGGAGTGGACTTGTGTTACCCCAAGAAGAGGACCTTGTGTTACCCCAGGAGAGGACCTTGTGTTACCCCAGGAGAGGACCTTGTGTTACCCCAGAAGAGGACCTTGTGTTACCCCAGAAGAGGACCTTGTGTTACCCCAGAAGAGCACCTTGTGTTACCCCAGAAGAGCACCTTGTGTTACCCCAGAAGAGCACCTTGTTTTACCCCAGAAGAGGACCTTGTGTCACCCCAGGACCTTGTGTTACCCCAGGAGAGGACCTTGTGTTACCCCAGGAGCGGACCTTGTGTCACCCCAGGAGACCACCTTGTGTCACCCCAGGAGAGGACCTTGTGTTACCCCAGGAGAGGACCTTGTGTTACCTCAGGACCTTGTGTTACCCCAGGAGAGGACCTTGTGTTACCCCAGGAGAGGACCTTGTGTTACCCCAGGAGTGGACCTTGTGTACCCCAGGAGGCACCTTGTGTCCCCCAGGAGAGGACCTTGTGTTACCCCAGAGAGAGGACCTTGTTCATAGACCTCCCAGGAGTGGACCTCTTCATCCAGTAACCTTCCAACAGAGACACTTGTAGTCACCCCAGGAAGGGACCTTGTGTTACCCCAGGAGAGGACCTTGTGTTACCCCAGGAGAGGACCTCGTGTCACCCAAGGGAGGACCTTTGTTATCCTACCCAGGAGTGGACCATTTTTTACCCCAGGAGAGGACCTTGTGTCACCCCAGAGAGGACCTTGTGTCACCCCAGGAGAGGACCTTGTATCACCCCAGGAGAGGACCTCGTGTCACCCAGGAGAGGACCTTGTTCACCCCAGGAGAGGACCTTGTGTTACCCCAGGAGAGGACTTGTGTTACCCCAGGAGAGGACCTTGTGTCACCCCAGGAGAGGACCTTGTATCATCCAGAAGAGGACCTTGTGTCCCCCAGGAGAGGACTTTGTATCTCAGGAACCTTGTGTTACCCCAGGAGTGGACTTGTGTTACCCCAGGAAGAGGACCTTGTGTTACCCCAGGAGTGGACTTGTGTTACCCCAGGAGAGGACCTTGTGTACCCCAGAAGAGGACCTTGTTCACCCCAGAAGAGGACCTTGTGTCACCCCAGAGTGGACCTTGTGTTACCCAGGACCTTGTGTTACCTCCAGAGAGTGACCCATTGTTTAGCACTCAACAGTACCTTGGCACCCCAGAGGACCTGTGTTCCCAGGAGGTCCTCATGAAGTACGCCACTGGAGAACCTAGTAATGCAACCTACCTATAACGGATCCTGTTAAAGCGCTAGAAGAGGCCTCTGAATCCTCAGCCTACGTGATGATCCATTTTCAATCCCTGATGAACTGTTTACCCCAAAAGGGAGGTACCGAAAAGTGGAAATGTATCTACCCCAGAGAGGACCTTGTTCACCCCAGGAGAGGACCTGTGATCACCCCAGGAGGGACCTCGTGTTACCCCAGAAGAGGACCTCGTATAACCCAGGAGTGGACCTCGTGTTCCCCAGAAGAGGACCTCGTATTACCCCAGGAAGAGGACCTCGTGTAACCCCCAGGAGAGGACCTTGTATTACCCCAGAGATGGACCTCGTATCTCCCCAGGAGAGGACCTGTATCTCCCCAGGAGTGGACCATGTATCTCCCCAGGAGTGGACCTTGTATCTCCCAGAAGAGGACCTCGTGTTACCCCAGGAGTGGACCTTGTATCTCCCCAGGAGAGACCTCGTGTTACCTCAGGAGTGGACCTTGTATCTCCCCAGGAGAGGACCTCGTATCTCCCCAGGAGGGACCTCGTGTTACCCACAGGAGACGGACCTTGTTCACCCCAGGAGGGACTCTCGTGTTACCCCAGGAGAGGACCTTGTGTCACCCCAGAGAGGACCTTGTGTCACCCCAGGAGAGGACCTTGTGTTACCCCAGAAGAGGACCTGTGTTACCCCAGAGAGGACCTTGTGTTACCCCAGGAGAGGACCTTGTGTTACCCCAGAAGAGGACCTTGTTCTACCCCAGAGAGGACCTTGTGTCACCCCAGAGAGGACCTTGTGTCTACCCCAGGAGAGGGACCATGTTTACCCCAGAGAGGACCTGTGTACCTCAGGAGAACCTTTGTACCCCAGGAGAGGACCTTGTAGTCACCCAGGAGAGGACCTGTGTTACCCCAGAGAGGACCTCGTTACCCCAGGAGAGGACCTTGTGTTACCCCAGGAGAGGACCTTGTGTCACCCCAGAAGAGGACCTTGTGTCACCCCAGGAGAGGACCTTGTGTTACCCCAGGAGAGGACCTTGTGTTACCTCAGGACCTTGTGTTACCCCAGGAGCGGACCTCCTATCATCCCAGGAGAGGACCTTGTGTCACAACAGCAGATCACCTTGTGTCACCCCAGGAGAGGGACCTTGTGTTACCCCAGGAGAGGACCTTGTGTACCCCAGGAGAGGACCTTGTGTCACCAAAGGAGAGGACCTTGTGTTACCTTGTGTACCCAGGAGTAGGACCTTGTGTTACCCCAGGAGAGGACCTTGTGTCACCCCAGGAGAGGACCTTGTGTCACCCCAGGAGAGGACCTTGTTTTACCCCAGGAGAGGACCTTGTGTCACCCCAGGAGAGGACCTTGTGTCACCCCAGGAGAGGACCTTGTGTACCCAGGAGAGGACTTGTGTTACCCAGGAAGGACCTTGTGTCACCCCAGAGAGGACCTTTGTTCACCCAGAGAGGACCTTGTGTCACCCCAGGAGAGGACCTTGTGTTACTCAGGAACTAGTGTTACCCAGGAGTGGACTTGTGTTACCCCAGGAGAGGACCTTGTGTTACCCAGGAGTGGACTTGTGTTACCCAGGAGAGGACCTTGTGTCACCCCAGAAGAGGACCTTGTATCACCCCAGAAGAGGACCTTGTGTCACCCCAGTAGTGGGACCTTGTGTTATCTCAGGACCTTGTGTTACCTCCATAGGTGACCCCAGATTAGCATCACTGTACCACTTGAGCACCCCAGACTGCAGTGACTTGCCTTTGACAGCTAAGTTTTCTACATGAAGTCTGCTCATGCTGGAGAACTACAAGTACATGCAAGCCTAGCTCTATAACGATCCATGTAAAGCGATAGAAGCTGCTCTGAATCCTCAGCCTCTGTGGATAGATCTCAATATAATTCAATCCCTGACTTGTAATGTTATCCACAATAAAAGGGAGGTAGAAAATGTGAGAATAATTACTGCTACTTGGGCAGGAAGAAGAACTTGAGACAACTTCTTGTATTTTCAATTCTTCTTATTTCTTTTTCATTTAAACCATCTTCAAAACTGGAATTAATATTGATTTTATTTTTTTTTTCATTTAACAGCTGTCCAAAGCCTGGAGATTATGAATGGTAAAGTGAGTGGCCCATGATTAGGTTTCCTCACAGCCCCCACCTGCCCCCTCCAGCACCCAAACAACCCTGTAACCTCCACCCATAGAGGGGCTGATTGTTCAGCCATTAATAAGTGCCCCCCCTCACCTTGCTGCTCCACTGACAGCTGAATAATGACTTTATAAAGCTGCCACACCTGGACCGGCAGGGGTGTCAAATCTACTTTTAATAGGGGGGCTTTGCTTTCCCATAAGTCATGTCTAGGTTAACCCCTTCTCAACCTCCTGTTTTGGTTTAGGAAGATTTTTTTAGGGTGGAAATTATTGCTATTCTCATTCTGGGGACTCTGATCCTCTTTATACCTAAAGACCCCTGGGCCCCCCCCCCAAAAAAAGAAAACTGCAACAAAAGTGACACCCAGAAAAGAAAATGTAATGATTGTTAAGGTTTTGGTCATGTTGCAGTTCTATGTAAAACCAAGCAGAAACCAACTTTCTCCTTTGTCTACTTTATGTGGGCAATGATCTATATTTTATAGAAATCATTAAAATATTCCTAGTGTATATTCCCCAAGATCAGGGATCACTAAAAGGGATCACATTCTACATTGTGACTAGTTTCTAATATTTTCAAAGGATTAATCCTCATCCCCTTCTATCGAATACAGCCTAGGTGCGTGTGAGTGTGTATAATATATATATATATATATATATATATATATAATATTTATATATATATATATATATATATATATATATAATATAGAGAGAGAGAGAGAAGAGAGAGAGAAAGAGAGTGAGAAAGAGAAGAGAAAGAGAAAGAGAAAGAGAAAGAGAAGAGAGAGAAAGAGAGAAAAAGAAGGAGAGAGAGAAGAGAGAGAGAGGAAGAGAGAAAGAGAGAGAGAGAGAGAGAAAAAGAGGGAGTGAGAAATAGAGAAAGAGGGAGAGAGAGAAAGAGAGAGAGAGAAAGAGGGAGTGAGAAAAGAGAGAGAGAGAGAGAGAAAGAGGAGTGAGAAAGAGAGAGAAAGAGGGAGTGAGAAAGAGAGAAAGAGAGAGAGAGAAAAAAAGAGGGAGTGAGAGAGAGAGACAAAAAAAGAGGAGTGAGAAATAGAGAGAGAAAAGGAGAGAGAGAAAGAGAGAGAAAAAGAGGGAGAGGAAAGAAGGAGAGAGAGAAAGAGAGAGCAAAAAAAGAGGAGTGAGAAAAAGAGAGAGAGCGAAAGAGGAGAGAGAGGAAGAGAAAGAGAAAGAGAGGAGAGAAAGAAAGAGAGAATAAAGAGAGAGAGAAAAGCAAGTAGAAAAGTTAAGAAAAGAGAAATAGAAAACAATGGAAGAGATGAGAGGGAAAAGAAGGTAGAAAATGTGAAAAAAAATTAAAGGAAATGCAAAGGAAAGGCCAACAAAGGAGAAGAGAGGAGAGGGAAAGGAAGTAGAGAAGGAAGGAAAAGGGAGGAAATGGAAGGGAAGATCAACAAAGGAAAGAGAAGAGAGGGAAAGAAAGTAGGGAAGGTAAGAAATGAAAGGGAAATGGAAAGGAAAGCCAATAAAAAGAAGAAAGGATAGGGAAAGGAAGTATAAAAGGAAGGAAAAGGGAGGAAATGGAAAAAAGGTCAATAAAGAAGAAGAGAGGAGAGGGAAGAAAGTGGAAAAGGAAAGAAGAGGAAAGAAAGTGGAAAAGGAAAGAAGAGAGAAAATGGAAGGAAGGCCAACAAAGGAGAAGAGAGGAGAGGGAAAGGAAGTAGAAAAGGGAGGAAAGGGAGGAAATGAAAGAAAGGTCAATAAAGAAGAAGAAAAGAGAAGAAGGAAAGAAAGTAAAAAAGGAAAGAAAAGGGAGGAAATGGAAGAAAAGGTCAATAAAGGAGAAGAGGGAGAAGGAAAGAACATAGAAAAGGAAGGAAAAGGGGGGAAATGGAAGAAAAGGTCAATAAAGGAGAAGAAAGGAGAACAAAAGAAAATAGGAAAGGAAAGAAAAGAGGAAATGGAGTGATCTGTGTATATCTATCCATCTCTATATTATTTATAGATTTGTAAACACAGTTGCTGGTTTTGTCACTTTCACACTGAAGTGATCCCACAGTGTCAGCTTCACACACTGGGCTCTGCTGCATCTGTATTCAGCACAACACATGGGAGCAGATCTGGAGTGATGTCTCCATAAGTCTCAGTCTGGGCTCCCATGATACATTCTCAGGGATAACACTAGGTGGAATTCTAGATGGGACCTTGTATTTGTTCTTTCATCCCCCCATCCCTGTCTCCCTCCATCCCTCACTCTCCCTCTTTCCCTCTTTTCCAATAGTCAGTAGTTTCTCTTCTCCCAAAGCTTTAGGATGAGATCTATCGAGCTGGGAATTTTATTAACATCCACAAACACTTTGCAAACCCCCGCAAGGCTTGTGGCATCGATTTCTAATTAGGCTCCTGTAATATGCAGCAGATTATAGTGAGGACAGTAAGAGGGGCTGCAGCACTTCAAAGAGGAGAACTGGCCAGGGGGACAGGGCTGCAGGCAAAGAATCACAGGCAGGCAGCAAATCAAAGGGGTCTGTGAGCAGAAGGAGCCCCCCCAACACAAATCACTCCTACACAATCCGGGGTCTTTTATCAATATCCCAGGAGCTGGGAAAATGCTACCATTTGGTGTTTGTGTAACTAACTCGTTACTGATTTAAAGCAACAACAATATTAGGTCTGTTCTGGAGCCCCCCAGTGTCATCAGGAGGCAGCTAGGGAGAGCAACTGTCTGCAACTTCACTATAGAGTAAGACCCCCACTAAACCCAATGTAGAGATAGACCACTGCACTCAATGTAGAGATAGAACACTGCACTCAATGTAGATATAGATCACTGCACCCAATGTAGATCTAGAACACTGCACTCAATGTAGATCTAGAACACTGCACTCAATGTAGATCTAGAACACTGCACTCAATGTAGATCTAGAACACTGCACACAATGCAGATCTAGAACACTGCACTCAATGCAGATCTAGAACACTGCACTCAATGTAGATCTAGAACACTGCACTCAATGTAGAGATATAACACTGCACTCAATGTAGATCTAGAACACTACACTCAATGTAGATCTAGAACACTGCACTCAATGTAGAGATAGAACACTGCACTCAATGCAGATCTAGAACACTGCACTCAATGTAGGTCTAGAACACTGCACTCAATGTAGGTCTAGAACACTGCACTCAATGTAGAGATAGAACACTACACTCAATGTAGATCTAGAACACTGCACTCAATGTAGAGATAGAACACTGCACCTAGTGTAGATCTAGAACACTGCACTCAATGTAGAGATATAACACTGCACTCAATGCAGATATATAACACTGCACTCAATGTAGATCTAGAACACTGCACTCAATGTAGATCTAGAACACTACACTCAATGTAGATATAGAACACTACACTCAATGTAGATCTAGAACACTGCACTCAATATAGATCTAGAACACTACACTCAATGTAGATATAGAACACTACACTCAATGCAGATCTAGAACACTGCACTCAATGTAGAGATAGAACACTGCACCTAGTGTAGATCTAGAACACTGCACTCAATGTAGAGATATAACACTGCACTCAATGCAGATATATAACACTGCACTCAATGTAGATCTAGAACACTGCACTCAATGTAGATCTAGAACACTGCACTCAATGTAGATCTAGAACACTACACTCAATGTAGATGTAGAACACTACACTCAATGTAGATCTAGAACACTGCACTCAATATAGATCTAGAACACTACACTCAATGTAGATATAGAACACTACACTCAATGTAGATATAGAACACTACACTCAATGTAGATCTAGAACACTGCACTCAGTGTAGATCTAGAACACTGCACTCAGTGTAGATCTAGAACACTGCACTCAATACAGAGAAAACTTAAATGGACAGAATTGAGATTCATGGACTTAGAAACCTACTTCATAATGAACTCAATGTAAAGACTGATGGAATGGATCAGTGTATAGATAGAAGAAAGGATACATGGATGGATGTATGGATAGATGGCTGAGTAAGCAGATGGATGGATAGATGAATTGATAGATACATGGATAGATGGATAGATAGATAGATGGATGTATAGATGGATGAGTGAATGGATGGACAGATGGATAGATGGATGGATAGATGGATGAATGAATAGATGGCTGAGTAAATGGATGGATGAGTAGATGGATGGATGGATGGATAGATGAATGAATAAATGGCTGAGTAAATGGATGGATGAGTAGATGGATGGATAGATGGATGAATGAATAGATGGCTGAGTAAATGAATGTATGAGTGGATGGATGGATGGAGGGACTAGGGATGAGCGAGTAGACTCGCTACTATTCTGAACTCGCCGAATAGTAGCGGTATTCAGCTACTCGCTACTCTCTGAGTATCTTATAATTACTCGGGAGTAGTGAGTAGTCTGATTACTTTCGCACTGTATCTATAGATAAACTGCGAAAGTAGCCTAAAAGTGAATAAAAGTTGTTAAAAATAATAAAATTACATACTCACCTTCTGACGCCTGCACTGGGAGCGGCAAAGAAGACATCCGATCACTGGACAAGGACCTGTGAATACCAGCCAATCAGATGGCCGGTAGCGATCTGGCCTATCAGATTATATCGTTTATGACCAGCACTCAGTGGTGGGAGGTTGATAGTGCTATGTAGGAAAGGATCTGGTGATCTCTATCGTAGTTATAATAGAATCCAAGCACTCATCTGGTTCAGTTTCAAGTGATTTATTGTGAAGCACACATGGATGGTGAGGTGACAGCAGCAATAACGTTTCGGCCCCCAATTAGGCCTTTCTACAACACGTCACTGCTAATGATGTTAGGGGAGTAAACATCAGGTATGGAGCACTGTATGGTAAGACAAGAGCCCCCTGCACCATGAAACAGTACATCTGTTGCAGGCCTATTAGGCAGTGTATCTGTGCAGGCTTTGTGCTGTACCCATATGTATGGGTGCTTCACAATAAATCACTTGAAACTGAACCAGATGAGTGCTTGGATTCTATTATAACTGGCCTATCAGATGGCACCACGTCACAACCACGTGATCGCTAGCGGCCACTTGATTGGCCAGATTGCAAGGTCCTGACAGTACACCTAGGACCTTGCAATCTGGCCAATCAGGTGGCCGCTAGCGATCACGTGGTTGTGACGTTGCGACATCTGATTGGCTGGTAGTCACAGGTCCTTGTCCAGTGATCGGATGTCTTCTTTGCCCGTCCTGGTGCAGGCGTCGGACAGTTGAGTATGTAATTTTATTATTTTTAACAACTTTTAATCACTTTTAGGCTACTTTCGAAGTGTATCTATAGATACCTACTCGTTGCGAGTATATCGAGTACGAATATTACGGTACTTGCTCATCCCTAGGAGGGACATATGGATGGATAGATGGATAGATAGATGGCTGAGTAAATGGATGAATAAGTGGATGGATGGATGGATGGATGGATAGATGGATTGATAGATGGATGGGTAGATGGATGGATAGAATGATGGATGGATGGATAGATGGATGGATGGATGGATGGATGGATAGACGGCTGAGTAAATGGATGGATAAGTGGATGGATGGATGGATGGATAGATAGATGGATGGATGGCTGAGTAAATGGATGGATAGATGGATTGATGGATGGATAGATAGCTGAGTAAATGGATGGATAAGTGGATGGGTGGATGGATGGATAGATGGATGAGTCAGTGAGTGAATGAATTGATGAGTGAATGGATGGATGAATGGATGCATAGATTGTAAGCTTGCGAAAAGGGTCCTCACTCCTCATGGTTTCTGAAGTTTTTGGTACTATATTTTGTCTCAAATTGTCTGTACATGTCCCCTCTGAATTGTAGGGTGCTACGGAATATGTTGGCTCTATATAAATAAAATTATTATTATATGGATGAATGGTTGCATAGATAGATGGATAGATAAATGGATGAGTGAATAGATGCATAGATGGATGGATGAGTGAGTGAGTGAATGGATGGATGAGTGGATGGATGGATGCATAGATGGATGGACAGTTAAATGGATGAGTGAATAGATGCATAGATGGATGGATGAGTGAATGGATGGATGGACAGATGGATGGATGGATGGATGGATACATGAATGAATGGATAGATGGATGCATCAATGGATGGATGAATGGATTAGTGAATAAATGCATTGATGGATGGATTGATGAGTGGATGGATGAGTGGGTGGATGAGAGGATGGATAGTGTTTGGAATGATGTGTAGAAGACTTAATAGAACAATGGATGGCTGGAAGATTAGATAAATGCATAGACGAATGAATAAATAAATGATAGAAAGGTTATATGAATGAATGGAAGAAGGAGGGAATAGAACAATAAATAGATATGTAGGGAAATGCATAGTTAAATGGATTAAAAGGTGAGTAGAAGAATGAATTAGGCAATAGATGAATGGTGGAATAGATGACGAGATTAATGGAGGGATAAACAGGTGCATTCAATATTTACTATATGGCTGAATTAAAAACAGGATGGGTTACTGAATGAATAGACAAATTAACAAGCAGGTGGTTGAATGCATGAATGAATGAATGAATGAATGAATGAAGGTTAAATTAAACAAGTAGGTGGAAGAATGAGTGAATGAATGCTTGGCTGGTTAGAGTTGAGAAAGAAAAAATTAGAGATGAAAGATAGAAAGATGTATTAGAGATAGATGCAGGGATAGATGACCGAATGGAGTTTGTAATGGATGGTTTGTTAAAGGGATGGATAGGATAATGAATTAATAAATGAAGTAAAGGGTAGAGGAATAAAGGAAGGAAGAAAGAAAGTAGGGAATAAAGCAATAGAAAGATATATGGGGGAATAGATGGATGGTTGGATAGATTAAAGATTGGAATGAAGAATGAATAAATGGAGGAATGGATGGCCAGATGAATAGATGAATGAAAGGATGGATAGAACAAGGGATAGATAAACAAGTGCATTAAATGATTGATATATGGATAAATTAAAAATAGGATGTTACTGAACGAATAAATGAATGGCAGAATAAACAAGCAAGTGGAAGAATGAATGAATGATTCGGTGGCTAGAGCTGGGAAAAGAATATAGCGACAGATTTTGTAATGGATGATAGTTTAATTGATGGATAGAAGAATGAATGAAAGATAGATGAAACAATGGATACAGAAAAGATTGAATGGATAAATGGGTGAGAAAATATATTAAGTAATATAAAAATGAATGAATGAATGAAGAATGAATGAATGAATAACATGTAAGGGTAGAAGAATAAATGAATGGCTGCTTTGTTGGCCAGAGTGAGGAGGAAATGAATGGTTATATGATTGGTTGGTTGATGTTGAATGACAGTGAGGTCAGACTGGATTATGCTCAGCACCCCCATACATGATATAGGATGTAGGGTCCACCATGTAGCCACCATGGACTGAAGGATGGAGGATTAAATGGACAAATTGATTTAAGAATTTGTGACTACCGTATGTACTCGCGTATAAGCCGAGTTTTTCAGCCCAAAAATTGGGCTGAAAAGTACCCCCTCGGCTTATATGCGAGTATAATACACAGGCCGCCCACCTGCCCACCCGCCCGCCACCATCAGTATACATCAGTATCCAGGGCCCCCCTTGCAGCCCAAACCTGTAAAGCAATGACGTCATTGTCTGCGCCAGAGGAGGAAGACGGAAGAAGATGGAGGAGCGCGGTGCAGAGCGGAGACGGCGGCGGTCACAGGTGTAAGTATAATGATTTTACTTTACAGGTTTAGGCTGCAAGGGGGGGCCCTGGATACTGATAGGGGGGGGCACATGTATACTGATGGTGGCGGGCCGGCGGCCTGTATACCTCTGGGGCTGCTGCTATATATACCACTGGGGCTGCTGCTATATATACCACTGGGGCTGTTTCTATATATACCACTGGGGCTGCTGCTGTATATACCTCTGGGGCTGCTGCTATATATACCACTGGGGCTGCTGCTATATATACCTCTGGGGCTGCTGCTATATATACCTCTGGGGCTGCTGCTATATATACCACTGGGGCTGCTGCTATATATACCACTGGTGCTGCTGCTATATATACCTCTGGGGCTGCTGCTATATATACCACTGGGGCTGCTGCTATATATACCTCTGGGGCTGCTGCTGTATATACCATTGGGGCTGCTGCTGTACATACCATTGGGGCTGCTGTATATACCATTGGGGCTGCTGCTGTATATACCATTGGGGCTGCTGCTGTATATACCATTGGGGCTGCTGCTGTATATACCACTGGGGCTGCTGCTGTAACACTGCTGGGGCCTGTATATACCACTGGGGAGGCCTGTATACCACACTGCTGGGGGCTGTATACCTGTGCTGAGGTCCACCCTCGGCTTATACACGAGTCAATAGGTTTTCCCAGGTTTTGGGGGCAAAAGTAGGGGGGGTCGGCTTATACACGGGTCGGCTTATACACGAGTATATACGGTAGTTGTCTGGTTGACTAGATCAAGACAATAATGAATAATTAGCTGGTTGGTTGGATGTAGGATTGGCCTCTATTACCTTGAGTTCACGAGAGATTACATTTAGGACCCACCATGCTGCCTACAGAACAATCCCATTTAAACATTTTCCAAGCTCTCTTGGTTCTCATGAGCCCGGTTGTGGTTGGCGCCCATCTTCAGGTCAGGGTCTGGGATCTCTAGGAGGTCCACTTGTCCTCTAGTGGGTCAGTCTTACCCTGGATGGATAAATGATTGGATAGAAGTGGTATCATTTGACAAAGGTCAGACCAGCTCATCAGATCTTTGGGATGACACTTGGGCTACCTGATGGGGTCTACTTTGGTTAGCCTATGTAAGAACATTGACACAATATGGAACACATTTGTGGTTCATCACAATTAGTCCAGGACCACACGCTCATGCCACAACCCTTCTTTTCTATGAAGGCTTCTTCTGAAGAAGTAGCAAGTGACCCCAGTTTCATGCTATTGGCTTTTGAATGGGTTTGTCTTCTGCTGGACCATTAGGGACATGATGTCAATGACTGGGTACAACAAGGGCCCATCCCATACAATTGGGCCAGTCCAATTCATTCAGGAGATACTTTCTGGACTCTCGTATATAAGTTGTAATAAGAAGCATGGCAGGTGAAGGAGATCAGATAAAGATCGAGGCTTCATTTACATTCAGGCTCAGAACCATAATATTACCTTTGAAAGAAATAAGAGTAATCTATAGGGTATTGTGAGCAGAACTAATGAAATCGTAAATTAGAGAAAGTCAGAAAACGTGTTCTCAGCATCGAAATGTGAAGGGTTGGGTCTTCAGAGGTCAGAGAGAAGGAGAAGATCAAGAGAAACTCAAAGAAACGGGGCAGAATAAGTAACTAGAGCAATACTGGTGCTGAGTATCATGCCGAGCGCGGGGAGGATGGCCAAGGCGAAGAAACTACAACGCCCGGCATGGTGGAGGGTGTGGGGTTGCCATAAAAACCCATCAACATTAAACACCACTGGACCTAGTAAACATCAATTCAAGCTTAAAGGAACTGTATGGGTAAATATGATACACTGTGGTATGGCTGGTGCTCGGGGGGTGGACGTGACACCGGGGCTCGGGGGCCAACTCCTCACTGTCTATAGGCAATGGCGGCACTTGAAACTCATGGGCCCCGATGATAAAGCTCCAATGGGGCCCCCAATTATTGCAAATCTTTAATAGCAATTAGACTTTTGGGGCCCCCCTAGGCTCCAGTGCCCAGGTACCATTGCAATCCCTGCACCTGTTGTAGTTACGCCCCTGTCTCTAGGATTTATCCAGACGTTTCCTTTAATTTAAAGGGTTATAATAGGTTTTCGTAACTGTACATTTGTTAATTGTCCTTTTTATCAATGGTGGCGTTCATGATTTAATGGGAAAAGGTCCTACATATACTGGCTTTCAGGGAGAGCTGCAGTGTAAAGCAGGGGGGACAGATCAGGAAGGGGGTAGGTTTTCGACTACCATAGTTTATTTAGCCGGGAAGATGTCACTGATTGTAGCTACGAATGGGAGGAATAAAGGGTAAAAGAGGCAACGATAGAAGGAAAGACCAATGGCAAGGAAGAAGCTTGTGTAGGAAAAGATAGATAAGGAAGAAGGAAAATGGTGGTGGTGAAAGGCTAAAAGTGGAAAGGAAAATACTGGAGAGTAGGAAGGTAAAGGAAGAAAAGAGAGGTAAAGGGAAAAAAGGAAATAGGGAATAGCAAAATAAAGGAGGAAAAGAAAGACAGAAAAAGAGGAAAATAGAGAAATGTAGCAATAAGAAGTAATAAGGAGTAAAAAGAATTATTAAATGGAAAAAATGGATATGAAGGGGAAGGTTAGCCAGGGAAAAGAGAAGAAAGGAATAGAAGGATATGACATTAAATGAGAGAAGAGAAGACAGAAAGAGCAGAGGAAATAAAAGAAAAACAATAGTCAAGAGAAAGTGATAAAGGAAAGAAGACAGAAGAGAAGAGAGGAAAAAAAGGGAGAGCAAATGAAAGGGAGGTTCAGCCAAGAAAACTATAAAAAAAGGAAAAGGAACAGAGAGGAAAGGAAAGGGGATACAAAGAAAAGCAATGTACTGGAGAAGAGATGAAAGATAGTAAAAGAAAAAGATGAAAAGAAATGATAATAAAAGGGGAGATCAACAAAGGAGAAGAGAGGAGAGGGAAAGAAGGGTGACAAGAGGAGACAATAGGGAAGGAAAGTGAAGACATGGAAGGAGAAGGTCAAGGAGAAGAGAGAAGAGGGAAAGAAAGTCAACAAGATGAGAGGAAAGGAAAGAAAGGGAGGAAATAGAATGGAATATCAGCAAAGGAGAAGAGATGAGAGGGAAAGAAAGTGGAAAAGAAAAGGAAATGGAAGGGAAGGCCAACAAAGGAGAAGAGAGGAAAGGGAAAGAAAGTAGAAAAGGAAAGAAAAGAGAGGAAGGTCAACAAAGAAGAGGGGAGAGGGAAATAAAGTAGAAAAGGGAGGAAAAGAGAGGAAGGTCAACAACAAAGAGGGGAGAGGGAAATAAAGTAGAAAAGAGAGGAAAAGAGAGGAAGGCCAACAAAGAAGAGGGGAGTGGGAAATAAAGTAGAAAAGGGAGGAACAGAGAGAAAATGGAACAGAAGATCAACAAAGAAGAAAGGAGAAGGGAATAAAGTAGAAAAGGGAGGAAATGAAAGGGAAGGACAAGAAAGGAGAAGAGAGGAGAGGGAAAGAAAGTAGAAAAAGGAAGAAAAAGGGAGGCAATGGAAAGGTCAGACAGCAAAGAAAAAGTAGGAGAAAAGAAAAGAGAAAGAAAAAGGAGAAGAGATGGAAAGGATACAAGTGAGAGTAAATTAAATGACAACAATTTGAACTGAATAAAAAATGAAAGAATAAACTGGAAAGGAAAGAAGTGTAAAAAGAAAAGTAATTCTGAGAACGGGAGCAGTGAGGGGAGGTAAAGGAAGGTTTGGGGATAGATTTAGGATCAGTGTCATTTTTGTATATTCTTGATGTGGCTTTTTAAGGGATCAGGTTAATTAAGGGAAGCCAGAGAAGGGGAGCAGGGGAGACCCTTGTGGTAGTAATATCCGGCATCTTCCTTATGATATTGAGATATAAAGTGGAACTCCCTGGTCTGTAATGTCTTGCCATAAACATGGGAGAAGGTGGGGGTGGTGATGGGAGAGGAGGGAGCTGGACACGAACGTCTGAGATCAGGAGTCGCACATAATTTGTTAATTTATCAAAGTGACGGAACTTTGATTCCCATCTTTCATAATGATAGGATGTTAATTAAACGTGTAAGGTCACTTACACCGACGACTCACTCAGTGTGTTCACTAATTGAACTCGCGGCTTCTCAGACTCAGCATCATTTGTTCCTCCTGTCAGGGCAGTCCCCTTACCCGGCGCCTGACTCCGCTCATTGAACACCTTGATTCTTGATGGGAACTTCTTACAACAAGATTTTCAGGATAAGGCAAATTGTAAAACATAAATCAGTGGATCATAGGATGGAATAGAGGCTGAGCAGCCTCACGGAGGCGCGGAGTCCCTGCAACTATGCACTGCATGAGAAATATTTAAATGGTGCAAATATAATGTAGAAATTAGTTGTCACAGGTTTGTGACCTGTGTCTCATTCCTGTATTGAGACTTCTTATTAAATGTGCTTCTTTCCTTAATGTCAGTTTCTGTTGCTAGCAAAGCTCATTAGTTTTCTTCCCTGGTGTGGCTACTTTGTGACCACTCCCATCTCCTTTATATGGTCACATGGTCCAGAATTTCTTGCTGGTGATTGAAATCCATTTCTGGCCTATCAACCTGAGGTGAAGGAGTGACTCTGGAGAAGCTGACTGTTGCCAAGCTGTCTGCTGCATGCTGCCTAGGAGTGTGGCAGAAGGCGTGAAGCTGTTTTGTCGCTTCCCTGTCTGTCTGTCCTTCCCCTCTTGTTGATTTGTCACCCTAGTCCGTGGTGTGACATTGGTTTGTCAATGTAGGATTTTGTCACTTAGAAGATATCATGACCTTAACTCACAAAGTGTTCTGGTCTTTGAATCTCAGTGATCAGCAGCTACCTGGCTTTAAATGCTCAATTTCTCTGTAGCACCCCCGCAGGAGAAATGGGGTACTACACAGTAAAAAAAAAACACCCAGAGAGACCCTCTGTGTCTCATCCTGGACACTTTCCTTTACTGCCCTAATCCCACCATCTCTGGATTGACACCAAAAGTACAGTCTCATTTTTGGCACCAAAAGTACAGTCTCTATTGCATACTGTAAATAATATATTGTTTTTCATTGGGGTTGGTGGATCTGATTTTCACCCATTTTTGGTTGTATCCTTAAAAAAATTCTAAGTGTCTATTACCCACCAATAGGATCATCAGTCCTGGAAATATTGCAACCAAAGGGAGGAAAAGAGGGAAAAGGATTATGAAGTCCAGCACAAAAAATGTATATTTTGGATCAAAAAAGCAAGTGTAGAAAGAGCCATTAAAACAATAACAACGCGTTTTGCATTGACACACGGACCGATAATAGCCATTGTCCAGTGCACGTGAGCAATTTTCCACGCAGTCTGCTTGGAAAAATATTGCAACATGCACCACTTCAGTCCATTTCATGGACAAGGAAAATGAATGCAATGAGGAAGAGATCTCAAACCTGTCTGCAATGTGAAGGAGTTCAGAGCTGCACACAGAGTTAGCAACATCTGCAATTTGCAGTCACCACTGGCCAGATTTCAATACGGCCATCAGAATCTGGCATAAAGATGTAGAAATGGATGTCCTCCATGTGCTGTCTGTTGTTGTCACAGACCCATTGATCTGATTGGAAAATTTTGATCTTCAAATTGGTGAGTGTCTGGGACTTGGTGAGCCTCTGAGCCATGGTGAGCTTCTGAGCCTTGAGGGCCTCTAAGCCTTGGAGAGCCTCTGGGCCTCTGTGAGCCTCTGAACCTTGGTGAGCGCCTGAGCCTTAGCGAACATCTCACCCTTGGAGAGCTTCTGAGTCTGGGTGTGCAGCAGAGCCTTAGTGTGCGGCAGAGCCTAATAGTGTGCAGCACAGTCTTGCTGAGCACCTTAGTCTTGGTGAGCCTCTGAGCATTGGTGAGCACCTGACCCTTGGTATGTTTCTGAGCCTTGGCGGCCTCTGAGACTTGATGAGCATCTGAGCCTTGGTGAGCGTCTGAGCCTTTGTGAGCATCTGAGCCTTGGTGAGCGTCTGAGCCTTGGTGAGCGTCTGAGCCTTGGTGAGCGTCTGAGCCTTGGTGTCCGTCTGAGCCTTTGTGAACATTTGAGCCTTGGTGAGTGTCTGAGCCTTGGTGTGCCGTCACGTCTGAGCCTTGGTCAGCGTCTGAGCCTTGGTCAGCGTCTGAGCCTTGGTGTCCGTCTGAGCCTTGGTCAGCGTCTGAGCCTTGGTGTCCGTCTGAGCCTTGGTCAGCATCTGAGCCTTGGTGTCCGTCTGAGCCTTTGTGAACATTTGAGCCTTGGTGAGTGTCTGAGCCTTGGTGTCCGTCTGAGCCTTGGTCAGCGTCTGAGCCTTGGTGTCCGTCTGAGCCTTGGTCAGCGTCTGAGCCTTGGTGTCCGTCTGAGCCTTGGTCAGCGTCTGAGCCTTGGTGTCCGTCTGAGCCTTGGTCTGCATCTGAGCCTTGGTGTCCGTCTGAGCCTTGGTCTGCATCTGAGCCTTGGTGTCCGTCTGAGCCTTGGTCAGCGTCTGAGCCTTTGTCAGCATCTGAGCCTTGGTCAGCGTCTGAGCCTTGCTGAGCGTCTGAGCCTTGCTGAGCGTCTGAGCCTTGCTGAGCGTCTGAGCCTTGCTGAGCGTCTGAGCCTTGCTGAGCGTCTGAGCCTTGCTGAGCGTCTGAGCCTTGCTGAGCATCTGAGCCTTGGTGAGCGTCAACCTTGGTAAGCGTCTGAGCCTTGGTGAGCGTCAGCCTTGGTAAGCGTCTGAGCCTTGGTGAGCGTGTACCTTCAGCAGAAGACTTCAGCTTTGGGAATACACCGTCTTAAAAAAACATTCAGACGTCCGTATTTCACGTAAGTGTTCTATTCAGATTTTTTTACTGATAGGAAACATACCCATTATCGTCTACAACTCCAGAAAGACAGAAAAATGTCAAATATTGATTTGATTCCAATCAATAAGTCCATGTAAAAAAATGTTCCCCTTTTTTTACCTTTCAACTGGAGAAGATTGGATTTTATTTTCTTTTTTAAAAATGGATGTTTCGCTAATGGTAAAAATGGACAAAATCAGATCCAACACATGATCCATTTGGTCCTTGTATGCAATGAATGAAGATTTGGCTGCAGTTCTGTGCAGTGGACATGTCATTGGTGCAGCCCAATAGATAACGGGGCAACGTCCACCACCAAAGCAGGAGGGATTGTACATTATAATGACTGCAAAGGGCCCATATATTGTTCTTGCATAGGGCCCCTCTTCTGTCTGTGTCCGCCACAAGTTCAGTTCTGCTACATCACTACTAGTAATGAGTGAGTGGTACGATCTTCGGGTTCGGATAGCTTTAACGGAATACTTTGAACTGTTTCAGTATTCGGATCTCATTACTCGATCTAAGTATTCGGTAACAGCTATCCGAGCCAGAGGATCTTACTACTCGCTCATCACTCATCACTATCTGTCCTCTGCTACCTGGTAAGTATGGCACGGCTCCGGTATCGGTATACGGAGGGTGGCCGGGGCGGTAGGTGCGCCGGTTTGGTCTCGGTATTAGGTGAGCGGTGTAAGTACTCTCATTGTGCCTTTGACCTCGGCACACAATGAGCCGGGCTGAGTGCCGACCGGCGAGTGTGTTTTCCTTGGAGGTAATTTCGTGGCGTATAGATCTGTGTTTAGATAAAGCTTTGGAACACATCACGGAGACACTTCTAAAAAGAATTTGTCATTAGAGATATAAACAGCGGCTCGATCCCAATCATACACCTGGATAATTTCAGCTATCTAAATGGCAGACGCGCTCGCCCCCCCCCCCCCCACCCTCCGCCTCGCGGCCCTCTCAATTGGCACCCTCATTTCTGAGAGGTTTTAAACAATATGTATATCCTCTGCCTTCTGCTGCCGCCTTAACCCCTTCACTGCTGCAGAACGGCGCCGCATCTCTTTTTACACGTCCGCCGATTTTTTTTTTTTATTATTATTTTTTATTCTTCCGGGAGATAAGCTGTGGATCTGCTAGAGAGAAAAAAAAAATCAATGGAAATCACACAAACGATGCGGAATATCATTCGAGGCTAAGGGCCGAGCAGAAGGCGACTGACCTATAAAAATCCTTAGTAAAGTTTTCCAAAGATGGGTCAATTCGCCCATATATCATCTGTGCCACCCACTGAGCTGAACTTGGAAGGGGATTACGTCCAAATTGGAAGGGTTAAAGAAAAAAAAAAGGGGGCAATTTTTCCACCCTTGACTATAGAGATGAGCTGGAAAATCAGACACAACTTTAAGTCAAAAGTAGTGGTGTTTCTGTTTACGATCTCTAGATATATTGCTCTAATCATTCAAGAATCAACGTCTTCATGCACCAGATCCCAGCAGGTCCAAGGTGACCTGCCCGATTTTCCAAATCTCCTGGGAACACGAAATATAGACTGGTATCACATTGTACGGCCCTACAAGATTCTTAATAGAGGGAATGATGGAAAGAACTAAACTCATTGTGGAGGAGGAGATCATTGGAAATGGGTTATTGATTTAGCCTGCATTTGCACGATGGGCTGTGATGAGCGATAGGAAAATCCTCATTCAAACATCCATTTTTTTTGGCGTATGAGAAAATGCGGACACATTTTTCATCCAGTTCTCCTCCGTGAGTCTCCGTTATTCCAAGATTGTATGATGTAAAGAGTAAATATTGGACAGAATAGATGACACATGGATGGCATCAGTGTGCTGTTCTTTTCAGAATCCCATTGATTTGAATGAGTGAATTAATTTAAAAATACAGTTTTTTGGAAGAACATTTGTTCTGCAAAACAACACAGACATGTTAACAGCTCCATAGATTAGAGTTGGTGCCTGTTCTTTTGGTAGAACCAAGGGACACCCATGTGGACAGGTAGTGCTGTACTGCATTTCCCTGATGGGACCCTCGCTGTCAGAGCTACGTGTATTGGATGGCGAGTGGGTCCCCCCAACTGTCCACTTGCCTGAGTATGCCGGTCCTGACTCGAAGCTTAGGCAGGGCTGGGCTGGGGGTGGGGCCCACCAGAGGATTCTCCGGTGTCCCGATGCACCAGTTTGACCCTGGATATAACATGTACGTGAAAAATGGACAACGGAATGTGGTGCCAAATCACCGGCAAACAGACCAAATCAAATGGGTTAGTTCAGATGAAAAAAACGGATGCCATAGGGATGGAAAAGATGGGCATATGATTATCATACTGTGTGTGGGGAAATGTACTGTGGGGACATCATACTGTGTGTGGGGGGAATGTACTGTGAGGACATCATACTGTGTGTGGGGGGAATGTACTGTGAGGACATCATACTGTGTGTGGATGAATGTACTGTGGGGACATCATACTGTGTGTGGGGGGAATGTACTGTGAGGACATCATACTGTGTGTGGGGGAATGTATTGTGAGGACATCATACTGTGTGTGGGGGAATGAACTATAGGGACTTATACTGTGTGTGGGGGAAGGTACTGTAGGGACATCATACTGTGTGTGGGGGAAGGTACTGTGGGGACATCATACTGTGTGTGGGGGGAATGTACTGTGAGGACATCATACTGTGTGTGGGGGAATGTACTGTGGGGACATCATACTGTGTGTGGGGGGAATGTACTTTGAGGACATCATACTGTGTGTGGGGAAATGTATTGTGAGGACATCATACTGTGTGTGGGGGAATGTACTGTGGGGACATCATACTGTGTGTGTGGGAATGTACTGTGGGGACATCATACTGTGTGTGGGGGAAGGTACTGTGGGGACATCATACTGTGTGTGGGGGGAATGTACTGTGAGGACATCATACTGTGTGTGGGGGAATGTATTGTGAGGACATCATACTGTGTGTGGGGGAATGTACTATAGGGACATCATACTGTGTGTGGGGGAAGGTACTGTAGGGACATCATACTGTGCGTGGAGGAATGTACTGTGAGGACATCATACTGTGTGTGGGGGGAATGTACTGTAGGGACATCATACTGTGTGGGGGAATGTATTGTAGGGGCATCATACTGTGTGGGGGGAATGTACTGTAGGGACATCATACTGTGTGGGGGAATGTATTGTAGGGGTATCATACTGTGTGTGGAGGAATGTACTGTGGAGACATCATACTGTGTGTGGGGGAATGTACTGGGAGGACATCATACTGTGTGGGGGGGGGAATGTACTGTGAGGACATCATACTGTGTGTGGGGGAATGTACTGTGGTGACATCATACTGTGTGTGGGGGAATGTACTGTGGGGACATCATACTGTGTGGGGGGAATGAACTGTGAGGACATCATACTGTGTGTGGGGAATGTAATGTGAGGACATCATACTGTGTGTGGAGGAATGTAATGTGAGGACATCATACTGTGTGGGGAATGTATTGTAGGGGTATCATACTGTGTGTGGAGGAATGTACTGTGGAGACATCATACTGTGTGTGGGGGAATGTACTGTGAGGACATCATACTGTGTGTGGGGGGGAATGTACTGTGAGGACATCATACTGTGTGTGGGGGAATGTACTGTGAGGACATCATACTGTGTGGGGGGAATGTACTGTGAGGACATCATACTGTGTGGGGGGAATGTACTGTGAGGACATCATACTGTGTGTGGGGGAATGTACTGTGAGGACATCATACTGTGTGTGGGGAATGTACTGTGAGGACATCATACTGTGTGTGGGGGAATGTACTGTGAGGACATCATACTGTGTGTGGGGAATGTACTGTGAGGACATCATACTGTGTGTGGGGGAATGTACTGTGAGGACATCATACTGTGTGTGGGGAATGTACTGTGAGGACATCATACTGTGTGTGGGGAATGTACTGTGAGGACATCATACTGTGTGGGGGGAATGTACTATGAGGACATCATACTGTGTGGGGGGAATGTACTGTGAGGACATCATACTGTGTGTGGGGGAATGTACTGTGAGGACATCATACTGTGTGTGGGGAATGTACTGTGGGGACATCATACTGTGTGTGGGAGAATGTACTGTGAGGACATCATACTGTGTGTGGGGGGAATGTACTGTGAGGACATCATACTGTGTGTGGGGGAATGTACTGTGAGGACATCATATTGTGTGTGGGAGAATGTACTGTGAGGACATCATACTGTGTGTGGGGGAATGTACTGTGAGGACCTCATACTGTGTGTGGGGGAATGTACTGTGAGGACATCATACTGTGTGTGGGGGGAATGTACTGTGTGGGGGAATGTACTGTGAGGACATCATACTGTGTGTGGGGGGAATGTACTGTGGGGGCATCATACTGTGTGGAGGACCGTGGACATATTGTGTGTGGGCAGACTGGGGACTACTACTATGTGGACAGGCACTTTTAGCGTACAAGTAACATAATGGGAATCAGGGATAATTGCGCACAAACTAATTAACAGGACGCACACGGACGTGTTAACAGAGAATATCATAGAGGACTATGAGTCGTGGTATGGAAGGCCCCTACTGATGAGCCCAGGGAGGGGAGGGGGGGGCGATGAGAAGCGTCAGCTCTGACTATTGACAGGCGATAAGTGGCAGAACTAATCAATGGCCGTCGTCCCTTTGTAGCGATAACAGGACTAATAACCAGGAAGCCATAAAACCCGCTGTTCAGTCTCAGCAGAAATGACGCAATCCGTCACTAATGAGCCATTGCATATTCATTTGCCCTTTGCTTATCATGTGCATGTCATTAAATATTCAAATAAGCTTTAATTGACTCTTAATATATGCAGCCATCAGCGGCATTCCACCGCAGAGGAGGATGGGAGTTGTGGAGGGTTATATTTACTTTAAGGGTACATTCACACCGCAGTTTGCGGTAACGTCGGCTTATTCATGACTTTTTTTAGCTTTTATGTGATGTGGATATGTTTTCGGTGTTTTTTTTTAGTTTTTTTTTGTGATTTTCTTATGTTTTTGATCACTTTTTTGAGTAAAAAAACCTCTTTAAAAAACTTTTTCGGACTTTTTTTTTGGAGGCGACCCACTGAAAAACAACCTAGAAAACAGTGTGAACACAGCCTTACAGTTTATTTTTTATATGTCCCAGGTTTTAATTTAAACCATCGCAAAAAAACATTGCGGCCTAGTCACTTAGGGCCGGTTTATTCCTTCTCCCAGTTCTGGAACAATTTCACCGGGAACTGACCCTCTACTGAATGGTGTCCGATACATTTTTACATAAAAATAGTGATGAAGTCACACCGGCTTTCGGATTCTGGATTTCCAGGCCTGTGCACTGGGAAAATATGAAACTGAAACTAAAATGGAGGTTGTTGTCCCTAGCAACCAATCACAGCTCAGCTCTCATTTTTTAAACTGCTCTGGCAAAATGAAAGCTGCTCTGTGATTGGTTACTAAGGACGCAGGCACAGTGTTTCCTTAGACTTGACCATAGCAACCATATACATGTAATAATTCATTGCAAACCCCTATTGTGTATCTTCCATACTTCAGGGCAGGGGCACTAAGCCTACCAGGAGAGCAGCCCTAGATTTGGGAATCTGTCCCTCTGTTATTAGGATGAAGATACAGGGAAATATGATCGTGTAGGGGGAGCGACATTGAACGGAGATTTGCCCCACTTATGGCAGTGAGGAGGAGTGTTTTAAGGGTTTTTTTACGAGTGAGAAAAATTGAAGGGGCACCAAACTGTATGAGGGGCACTGGGGGCATCATAATGTTAAAGGAAGGCACTGTGGGGGCTTCAAAATGTATATGGGGCATCATACGATGTGAGGGGCACTGTGGGGGCATTATACGGTGTGAGGCACACTGTGGGGGCATCATATAGTGTGGGGAGCACTGAGGGCATCATACGGTGTGTGGGGCACTGGTGGGGCATTCATATTGTGAGGGGCACTGTGGGGGCATCATAACAGTGTGTGGGGAGCACTGTGGGGGCATAATACTGTGTGGTGGGCACTGTTTGGGTATTATATGGTGTGGTGGGCACTGTGTGGGCATCATAAGGTGTGGGGAGCATGCACTGTGGGTGGCATCATATGTGTGATGGGCACTGTGTGGGTATCATACGGTGTGAGAAGCACTGGTAAGGGGCATTCATATACGTTGTGGTGGGCACTGCATGGGCATCATACTGTCCATGGTGTATTGGTGGGACTAATCTGTGAGGGGTATCATGTTGTTTGTGTGGGCAAGTTTGAGGCCATCCTACATGAGGGCATCATACTGTATGGGGGGGTGCATAATAATGTTACAAGAAGGCCCTATGGGTATCATGTGTGAGGGATATTGTGAGGGCATTATATTGTGTGTGGGATACTGGTGGGACATCATGATTTGGCAGGATCATACTCAGTGAAGAGCACTGTGGGGGCATCATTGTGTGGGAAAGGCACTGAGGGACAATAAAATGTATATTGAGGCATCATATTGCGTAGGAGGCATCATACTTGTTTGGTATTGGTGGGACAATGTATGAGGGGTATCATGCTGTGTATAGGGAGCTTTGTGGGGGCATCATATATGAGGGGCATTATTTGGGATCATGTGTATGAGGCATCATATTGGGGGCATCATACTGTGTGGGAATTGGTGAGACAATGTGTGAGGGATATCAGTAACATGTTTGGGATCATATCGTGTGTGGGCATTGGTGAGACAATGTGTGAGGGGTATCATGCTTTGGGTATCAATGTGTTAGGGGTTATGTTGTAGACATCGCACTGTGTGGAGGTTCAGTGTGGGGGCACCGTATTGCCTTAGAGATAATAATAGAGGTATTTTAACTGTGTAGGCATCATGTGTGATAGCATCATACTGTGTGTGTGGAGCATTTTGGGGCATTCATCATCGAGGGCACAGTGGAGGCATCGTTTTTTGTGGGAAAGGCACTGAGGGGGGCAACAAAATGTTATTGGAACAATATATTGTGTATGAGTTACTGTGGGGGCATCATACTGTGTTTGTGATATTGGTGGGACAAAGTGTCAGGAGTATCATGCTGTGTGTAGGGAGCACTGTGGGGGCATCATGTATGAGGGGCACTTCTGGAGATTAGGTGTATGAGGCACTGTGGCATCATCATGTATGGGGGCACTGCTTGGGTTCATGTGTATAAGGCTCTGTGGGGGAATCATGTATGGGGGAAATTGCTTGGGATCATGTGTATAAGCCACTGTGGGGGCATCATGTATGGGGTGCACTGCTTGGGTTCATACGTATAAGGCACTGTGGGAGCATCATGTATGGGGGCACTGCTTGGGTTCATGTGTATAAGGCACTGTGGGGCATCATGTATGGGAGGGGACATGCTTAGGTTCATTGTATAAGGCACTGTGGGGGCATCATGTATGAGGAGCACATCTTGGGATCATATGTATGAGGCACTGTGGAGGCATCATACGTGGTGGCATCATGTATGGGGGACATTGCTCGGGATCATGTGTATAAGCCATTGTGGGGCATCATGTATGAGGGGCACTTCTTGGGATCATATGTATGAGGCACTGTGGGGGCATCATACTGTGTGGGGTATTGGTGAGAATGTGTGAGGGATATCGTGGTGTGTGTAGGGAACATTGTGGGGGGCATCATATTGTGTATACAAGGGGGCACTATGGGGTATCAATGTGTTGGAGGTCATATTTTAGGCATCATATTGTGCAGGAAGTGCATTGTTGGTCATAACAGCGGTATTTTAACTGTACAGGACTACTATAGTGGTTCACTAGGGGACCTTTCTGATGGACAAGGTTTTGGGGTAAAACTACGCTGTATATGTCCATCAGAGTGGGCGGGGTACATACATCCATTACTCTTTTAAAAGTTTAAAAACTTTTCATCCTGATCTTCCTGGTCCATGAATATAATTTCAGAACCACAGTGAAGACCGACACATTTAAAGACACAAAGCACGCGCCGTGAAGGTGGGAAATGGATGTGCGCCATAATGGAGGATTCGCATCGGTATTACAAAGAAAATTAATAAGGTCTTAACACCTTATGGATATATATGTATATTCCCGACAGCATCAGTTTATTTACAGCAAATATCGACAAGTCAGCTCATAATCAAAGGTGCTTACGCTCCAAAAACAAACATCCACGCTACGTGCGTGCCGCAGGCGAAACAGCGCACACACCTGAGTACATTTTCACAGATACATACATTTACACGGTACGGAGAGACGCGGCTTGACATTCCTGCTCTCTGCATGAAGCTCAGCAGGACAAACTCTCACACATCTCTATGCCAGGTCCTGTGCCCGGAGCAACCCTGCAATACCACCGCCCCTAGGCCCACCTCTCCCACTCAAAACTAACACTTAATAAAAAAACATGCACCCCCCCCTCCCCGAACAAACACCGCATATCTCATGAACACTACCCCCTGTTATTATTTCATGCTTCTTGTCTGAGCAGATGTAACATTTGTGGGCAGCAGAGCGTTTCACCCGCGCCGCAGATGATTATCATGGCCTCAAAATACCACCACGGCCCCCTCTGCCGGCATCGGGGTGCAAAATCTTGTTTAATAAATCCTATAGAGTCACATTTTTAATTTTATGCCATCGCCATATTGCGACTTTACGGCGTTTTACATAATGGCAATTTAATGAGAGGAATCCAGCTTCACGAATACAATCCAACACTTTATTGTAGATATCAATTATGTCCAAAGCCCCCCCAAAATAGAGCAACATAATCAAATCGATGGATAGGCGCGATGGTGGTAAATACTTGATAGTTGTAGGTAGCAATCGACGCGTTTCAGGTACGGAATAGCCTTAATCATGATGATGATGACCAGAAACGCATCGGTTGCTGCCTACAAAAGTGCAATACAGTAAAAGCAATGATTAGCCATGATGGTGGGAAATATTTGATAGTTGTAAGCAGCAAACGACGCATTTCAGGTCACCCTTAATCCTGATTATTAAGACCAGAAACGCGTCAGTTGCTGCCTACAAAAGTGCAGTACAGTAAAATTCATGAATAGCCACAATGGTGGTAAATATTTGATAGCTGTAAGCAGCAACCGACGCGTTTCAAGTGCAGAACTGATGATGATGACCAGAAACGCATCGACTGCTGCCTATAAAAGGGTAATACAGTAAAGCCAATGATTATTAGCAATGATATTGGGAAATATTTGATAGTTGTCAGCAGCAAACGACGCGTTTCAGGTCAGCCTTAATCATGATGATTATGACCAGATATGCGTGCAAAAGTGCAATACAGTAAAATCAATGATTAGCCATGGTGTTGGTAAAATTTAATAGTTGTAGGCAGCAGTCGACGCATTTCAGGTCAGCATTAATCATGATGATTATGACCAGAAATGCATCGGTTGCTGCCTACAAAAGTGCAATACAGTAAAATCAATGAACGGCCAAGATGTTGGGAAACATTTAATAGTTGTAGGCAGCAGTTGACGCATTTCTGGTCAATGATTGAGGCTATTCCGCTCTTGAAATGCGTCGATTGCTGCCTACAACTATCAAATATTTACCAACATCGTGGCTAATCATTTGACTGTATTGCACTTTTGTAGGCACCAATTAACATGTTTTTGCTCAAATCATCAGGATTATGGATGGTCCGCACCTGAAATGCGTTGATTGCGGTTTGCAACTATCAAATATTTAGTAACATCATGGCTATTCATTGAATTCATTGTATTGCACGGTTTTTGTGATTTTGGAAGTAATTTTATCTACAATAAAGAAATAAAGTGAAATCTCACTACATCCTCAGGAAAGGCAGGTGGAATTATGCCTTAATGGCTACAATATTGTAAATGGCCCGTATATTGTTATTGCATAAACCTTTGTCCAGGAGTCAGAATGCAGAATGTGACCCCCGGTTGTAATGTCTGTATGCTCTTATATTCTGTGATCCCCGGCTGTAATGTCTGTATACTCTTATATTCTGTGGTTGCCGGCTGTAATGTCTGTATACTCTTATATTCTATGATCCCCGGCTGTAATGTCTGTATACTCTTATATTCTGTGATCTCCAGCTGTATTGTCTGTATACTCTTATATTCTGTGATCCCCGGCTGTAATGTTTGTATACTCATATACTGTGATCCCCGGCTGTAATGTCTGTATACTCTTATATTCTGTGATCCCCGGCTGTAATGTCTGTATACTCTTATATTCTGTGATCCCTGGCTGTAATGTCTGTATACTCTTATATTCTGTGATCTCCAGCTGTATTGTCTGTATACTCTTATATTCTGTGATCCCCAGCTGTAATGTCTGTATACTCTTATATTCTGTGATCCCAGGATATAATGTCTGTGTACTCTTATATTCTGTGTTCCCCGGCTGTAATGTCTGTATACTCTTATATTCTGTGATCCACGGCTGTAATGTCTGTATACTCTTATATTCTGTGATTGCTGGCTGTAATGTCTGTATACTCTTATATTCTGTGATCTCCAGCTGTATTGTCTGTATACTCTTATATTCTGTGATCCCCGGCTGTAATGTCTGTATACTCTTATATTCTGTGATCTCCAGCTGTAATGTCTGTATACTCTTATATTCTGTGATCCCCGGCTGTAATGTCTGTATACTCTTATATTCTGTGATCCCCGGCTGTAATGTCTGTATACTCTTATATTCTATGATCCCCGCTGTAATGTCTGTATACTCTTATATTCTGTGTTCCCCGGCTGTAATGTCTGTATACTCTTATATTCTGTGATCCCCGGCTGTAATGTCTGTATACTCTTATATTCTGTGATTGCCGGCTGTAATGTCTGTATACTCTTATATTCTGTGATCCCCGGCTGTAATGTCTGTATACTCTTATATTCTGTGATCTCCAGCTGTATTGTCTGTATACTCTTATATTCTGTGATCCCCGGCTGTAATGTCTGTATACTCTTATATTCTGTGATCTCCAGCTGTATTGTCTGTATACTCTTATATTCTGTGATCCCCGGCTGTAATGTTTGTATACTCATATACTGTGATCCCCGACTGTAATGTCTGTATACTCTTATATTCTGTGATCCCCGGCTGTAATGTTTGTATACTCATATACTGTGATCCCCGGCAGTAATGTCTGTATACTCTTATATTCTGTGATCCCCGGCTGTAATGTCTGTATACTCTTATATTCTGTGATCCCCGGCTGTAATGTCTGTATACTCTTATATTCTGTGATTGCCGGCTGTAATGTCTGTATACTCTTATATTCTGTGATCCCCAGCTGCAATGTCTGTATACTCTTATATTCTGTGATTGCCGGCTGTAATGTCTGTATACTCTTATATTCTGTGATCCCAGGCTGTAATGTCTGTATACTCTTATATTCTGTGATCTCCAGCTGTATTGTCTGTATACTCTTATATTCTGTGATCCCCGGCTGTAATGTCTGTATAGTCTTATATTCTGTGACCCCTGGCTATAATGTTTGTAGACTCTCTTATTTCCTCCCCTGCTCAGGAGCTGTGGTATATCCGTCCTGTTCCTGCATGGTTGGACAGGAACTTCTTTTCAACACATCCAATTGTGTAACTTATTTTTCTTCTAAGATCTATTAATTAAAATGCACAATTGTTTGTGGCAAAACCCGTTAAGAACGTCACGAGCAGTCTCTGATACATAGACCTGCGAACGCTTCTTATCCAATTAACCGGCCACTCAGACTGCAGAGGTGGCCGCTAACCTAGGCAGGGGGTTGCACACTATAGAATTAAAAATCCCTTCGTTCCGGAAAAAAAACACATAGACCCAATGATAGCACAAGCGCTAGATCACATGGATGATTTAGCAGCAAGCACCAGTCCGTCCAATCAGACTCCCATCGCTCATGGACTTCATGGATGAAGGGCCCGAGTTCTACGACACCCATCTCCATGAAAAGGGTCCTTCTTTTAGTCCATGCCTCAGTTTTTACAATCTCTGTTCTCGTACGAAGAGAAACATTTTTAGCTTCCCCTACCTACATAGATGGCCGGCGAGCGCTATCGTTTTCTTTTCTCGGGGCCATTGAGTTGTGACTTGTTTGATCCCAGCATGGATCGAAGAACGACATGTTTCAGTTTTCTTTTGTGGTCAGTAATGTGCACTGATCACGAGTCTGATCTATCCGGAACAATAACAGCACGCATTCCGAACAACCTGACGTAGTAAACTGGCCTTATTTATGTATCGGAGCATCATTGGAAACGCCTGGGACCCCACCAGCCACGTCAGGTTTATCGTACTGGGGTGTTACAAGTCATATGTCTGGGAATAATACTAAAAGGCTAAAATGGCAACATTGGCCATGCATTGTGAATATTATGCGTTGCGAAGACTGGCTGCAACTGGAACGCACCCATTCCAAAAAGTGAAGCCTGCTGGATTTTAGTCACATGTCTTGTTTCGACTTACTTGCCTGGCATTTTTGTAACCTCTTAGTTGGGTTTCTTACATAGTTGTGTGACGCGTTTTAATCTAGGACTTTATATTCCTCAACCAGTGTCTTAGTTTAAAGGTGGTGTCTGGATAGAAGATGACCAGTACCCACGTCAACCTGCAGAACGGCCATGTTTGGGATGGACCCAGAGTGTGCCCACTATGCCGCCGCCCTATTTTTTCCAGCAATCCTATAGAGATGTCTGTACATAAGGACACTCTGGAGCTGTTGGTCGGACCCTTTTACAGCCAACTCATCAAAGTCAGGAATACGTTATGTTACCGGATTTTAAGCCTCCCGTCTGGACATCTGGGTGACGGTTGGGTACATGGTTCCATTCTAACGAGAACAACTCGTTTTGTCACTGGACCAAACTCTTAATTATACTCAGGACTGAAATGCTACAAAATCTCTTAGATCATTCAAATTTCATTGCAGAGATGCCACTTATTTTTTTTTACTCAAAATAAGTAATGAGCGGGCACTACAAGGCTTGAGTGCTTGGTACTCGAAACGAGCAGGTTGGACACTTGGATGGGCGCAACTGGAATATGGAGTATAGTGGCAGTCAATGGGAAACTCAAGCATTTTTACAGAAAATGCTCGAGTTTTCCATTGTCTTCCAATATACTCGGCACTCAAGTTGAGCCTGGCTCGTTTCGAGTACTAAGCACTCATACACTGTAGTGCTCACTCATCACTAATTTGGAGTAAAATTTGAGTGCCATTTCTCCAATGAAATTTGCAGATGAGCAAGCACTACAATATTCAAGTGCTCTATACTCAAAACAAGCAGGTCAGGTGTTTGGATGGGTGAGACTCGAGTACGGAGTATGACGGAAGATAATGGGAAACATAAGCATCTTCCGGAGAGTGCCAGAGTTTTCCATTATACTCGGTACCTGAGTTGAGCTATCTGAGTGTCCGACCTGTTCATTTCGAGTACCGTGCTCGCTCATCAATAATTATGAGTAAAAATAAGTGGCATTTCGGCAATAAGATTTACTGATGAGAGAGCACTACAATGCTCGAGTGCTTTGTACTCGAAATGAGCAGGTTAGATGCTGGGACAGGCTTAACTCGAGTACAGAGTATAATGGAAGTCAAGGGTGAACTCAAGCTGCTTTTGTTTGTAAGATTCTCCAGAAAATGCTTGGGTTTCCCATGGTCTTCCATTATACTCTGTACTTGAGCCCCCGTCCAACTGGTTCATTTCAAGTACAAAGCACTCGAGCAGTGTAGCGCTCGCTCATTACTACTCAAAATCTCATTTGCATTGCTGATTTTAGAACTAGCATTTAAGTCCTCGAATACACAGCAGAACTATAAATGTCTATCAGGCTAACCGGACGGTGTTGGCCGCGCCAGTCCCTTCACCACCTCCGACTGGAATGGCTGTGCTCCTCTACACGTATGATGTGCTGTGCCCCCTGGCTTGGCGCAGGCCTCTGGTATATTAGTCCCTCCTTCGCAGGCCTCTTCCCCTCGCTCACTCCCACCCTAGTGGTGTCGAAATCAATTAAAATTTAGATTGGAAGTGTTGCGCGGAGGTAAATATTAAAGCTGCAGCTCTGCTAATTCAGAGCATCGATCAGACGGGATGAGGGTAATACATTATTTTGACAAGATACATTCCTTCTCAGCTGCTCCTATCCACATATTGATTTTCTCTCCACTTGCTGCAGTTTAAGCTAGAGGCACCTAACCCTGTCTGTGCCCAATCACCTATCCCCCTCACCTGCCTCTCCCTCCTCGGCTCCCTCTCCCATCTTTTCCCCTCTTTCTTTGCGGCCGTCGTCCTCTTGTCTCCCTCCAGCCGTACGTCCTCCATTTTAATCCCCATCTTTTTATTGCCTCGTTTTCCGCACTCCGCAGCCATAATTCCTGCCACCGCTACGTGATGTCTCTGTTTTCCACTCTTTTTCTATTTAATTTTATTCGGTTGCTTATAAATCCCATATTGGTCTGGTAGCGTCGCTGCCTCCTCCTCGCCCGCAGCTCATCCGTCTCTATATACACCTGTCTTCCTACCGGTATGGATTGCTGTCGCGCCTACGACTAGAAGCAGCTGTACGGCCCGGGCTCCCATTAATATCATTTCGGAGGCAATCCCTGATAATAGGGGTCGCTCTGTAGACCATGTTAGCCATTGAGGCTCATTAAGCCGGTGGCTGGTGAAGGGCGTCACTACCCGCCATGGTAGATTTTCTATGAGGAACAATAAACAAGGAAAGATCATTCCATATATTCATATACTGTAGGATCAACGGAAGCTTTCATACATGGTGGCCATCACGGGATATCTGGAAGGTGGCCATCACGGGATATCTGGAAGGTGGCCATCACGGGATATCTGGAAGGTGGCCATCACGGGATATCTGGAAGGTGGCCATCACGGGATATCTGGAAGGTGGCCATCACGGGATATCTGGAAGGTGGCCATCACGGGATATCTGGAAGGTGGCCATCACGGGATATCTGGAAGGTGGCCATCACGGGATATCTGGAAGGTGGCCATCACGGGATATCTGGAAGGTGGCCATCACGAGATATCTGGAAGGTGGCCATCACGAGATATCTGGAAGGTGGCCATCACGAGATATCTGGAAGGTGGCCATCACGGGATATCTGGAAGGTGGCCATCACGGGATATCTGGAAGGTGGCCATCACGGGATATCTGGAAGGTGGCCATCACGGGATATCTGGAAGGTGGCCATCACGGGATATCTGGAAGGTGGCCATCACGGGATATCTGGAAGGTGGCCATCACGAGATATCTGGAAGGTGGCCATCACGGGATATCTGGAAGGTGGCCATCACGGGATATCTGGAAGGTGGCCATCACGAGATATCTGGAAGGTGGCCATCACGGGATATCTGGAAGGTGGCCATCACGGGATATCTGGAAAGTAATCATCTAACTAATAGGTTTTTATTATGAAGCCTCTTCCAAAGGCCACGTTATGACAGCTACTAGTCAATTATTTAGGGGCGGTTTCGGCAATTTTGGGATCATGAGTGGTTTAATGGTAATGGGTGGTGACCGTGGGACAGTATTGGCTGGTTGGGCATGTCAGATGATGGGAATTGTTGGGTTAGAAGCAATAGTGATGGTTGTTAAAGGTTAAAAGTCAGTAGTGGTGGTGGTTGGTTGGGGGTGATGGGTGGTGGGAGATCCGGAGTGGTTGTAAAGGAGACAGTGGGTGGTTGATTCATTGTTGGGTGATCAGTTGTTGTATTAGATCGTAGTAGTTGTGATACTGGAAAAGGCAAGATGGTGGGTGGGAATGTGGCGGTGGTTGGATGCAGTGGCGTAACTAGAGTCCGATGGGCCCCGGTGCAAGGTTTGGATCTGTGCCCCCCCTATTCCCACTCTGCCTGCATGTTGGTCAGATATATGGACGCTTGAAGCCTTCTAAATCCTATAAAGACACAAGTGTTGCCCTCCACTAAATTATGTAGTAATGGCCTCCTTCCTATACTAATGTGCCTTATATTGTGCCCCTTTCAGGTAGATATGTCCTCCATTCTGGTATATATGTTCCCCATCCTGGGCCCATCCTAGTATGTATGTACGTTGGGGATGAAGGGTAGGGAATGTTGTGAATTAATGGAGGCAGGCACATTGATGTGGGGTTGTGGTGGGGCGACCATTGGGGGTTTAGAGGGTACGTTTTACGATAGTGATGGTAGGATGACGTGTGGATGTGGTGGTGGTGATGGTTGTGAGGTGAAGGTTGATGATATTCATGGTATTAAAACGTGTGGTTGCAGTGGGGTGATGGTGATGGTTGTTAGGTGAAGCATGATGATTGTGATGGTAGGATGATGTGTAGTTGTAGTGAAGGATGGCTGTGCTGGTGGTTGTGGTGAGTATGTGGGTGATGTTGATGGTAAGTTGATGTATGTTGGCATGCTGGGTGGGGAGTGTTGTAGATGACTAGTTGGTGGTTGTGGAGTGATGGGCTTGTGAATGTGAAGTGACAAGAGCTAAAGATTATGAGTGATGGTAGAGTGATGTGTAGATGTGGTGGTAAATGTAGGTTAATGGCTATAGGGGATATCCTTGGTACGATGATGTGTGATTGTGGTGGGGTGATGGTTGTTAGTTGTGGGGAGAATGTGTGAGAGGTAGGATAATGCATTACAGGTGTGGTGTGATATCTGCTATATAGGGGATATATTACATGGTAGAATGAGGAGTAGCTGTGGAGGGGTGATGGGTGGTGGTTGTGGGGAGAATGTGTGGGGAGATGGTGAGATCCTGTCTGGTTGTTGTGGGACGATGGGTGGTTTTGGTGATAGATGTAGGTTAATCGATACCAGATGTGGAGTGATAGGTGGTTATCGAAAATAACATATGGTACAATGATGAGTAGTTGTGGTTGGGTGATGGGTAGGGGTTGTGGAGAGAAAGTGGGTGGTGGTGATGGGATGATGAAGTCTGGTTGTGTTGGAGTGATGGGTGGTTTTGGTGATAGATGTAGGTTGATAGATGACAGACTTGGAGTGATAGTTGGGTATAGGTGATAACATATGATAGGATGATGAGTAGTTTGTGGTGCGGTGATGGTTGGTGGTTCTGGAGACAAAGTGGGTGGTGTGATGGTGAGATGAAGTCTGGTTGTGGTGGTAAATGTTGGATGATGGTTGACCGATGTGGAGTGATGGGTGATATCAATGGTGGGTGATGAGCGGTGATCATGTGGTTGACGGTAGCGTGGTAGAGTTGGGGTAGATGATAATCTCGGCTGTGGTGACGGGATCATGAGTGATAGTCATGGTACGGTGATGAGTAGTAATGATGGGGAGGTATGAGGATGATGCTCGTCTCTTTCTCTGTTAAGACCCCCCACCTCTTATTTCTGATAGGTCTCATGTAAAGTCAAAGTATTGTATAAACAGATTAATAATATTATAAAATGATATTTCATTGCTCGAACTCCGAGGTGGCAGATACCCGACGGTCAATCACAAGTCTACCGCCCACCCCACAATTATCATATACATTTCCCCATACTGGGGTGAGTGAATGAACATGGGGGCAAAACCCAAAACTGTATTAATAGGACGATATCAGGGACAGATGTAGCAGAGCTGAAGGCGTTGTATCTCATCAATTCAGCATCATAACGACTCGGTGTTATGATTAGCTGCAGTCCCATGTAAATCCAAGGATCTAATATTACCATGGAACAACTCAGCTGTGCCGCATCTCTGAACAGTGAACGCACATTAGTATGAGTCTCATTCAATCCCGAAAGACCGCAACGTATGATATTAAAGTCTATAATTCTGAACGGGTTATTGGTCCTCGGCTCATCATGTCTTCATCAGTATCTATTTATATCTAATTAAAACCAAGGCGATAACTACTCACTTATTGATCGGCACCAGCTAGGCCGCAGAAAAGCTACTATTTATATAATGTCCATTTATTGGCTGCTAGAAAAAAAACAAAAAAATTAGAAAAAATAAAAGAAAAAAGAAAATAATAATAATAATAATAATAATAATAATAATAATAATAAAAATATATGAAAAAATAATAAAATAGTTTTTTATGTGGCAATATTCAGTTATATTAGGGATTGTTAATTACCAAAAAAAATCTAAAAAATTTTTACAAAAATGTATGAAAGAAGCAATAAGACTTTTTCATATCAGTATAATTATAGACACATAACGGAATATGACAGAAACTAGTTCTAACATAATAAATATTAATATTTTACATTTTTTTCCATGAGCCCAAATAAGGTAAAAATTAAGTTGCTGTTCCTTTAAGTTGCTGTCCACTCAACAATAAAAATGAATGAAAAAAAAATAATACATTTAGTGGTTTTGGGTTTCCACTCAACCTCTATTTCCTAAAAAATTAAAATTAAAATAAAAAAAAAATGTTATTTAATTTATGTTGTTTTCACTCAACTTATTATTTTTTTTGTTTCCTAAAAAATTAAATTGTTATAAAAAATAATTTATTTAATAAAAAATAAAAAAGTTTATAAAAAAAATAATTTACTGGTGTTGGGTTTCCATTCAACCTATTTATTTCCTAAACAAATATAAATTAATTAAAAAAAATTAAATTACTGGTGTTGGGTTTCCGCTAACCTTTTTCTATTATTTCCTAAAAAAAAACAAAATAAAAACACAAAAATAATTCAATGATTTATTTAATAATAAATAAAAATTAATAAAAAAATTATTAATTTACTGGTGTTGGGTTTCCACTCTAGCTCTTTTTAATTTCTTAAAACAATAAAAATGTATTAAAAAAATTATTGATATTATTATTTTCCTAAAATATTAAAAATTAATTGTAAAACATAAATAATTTACTGGTGTTGGGTTTCCACTCAACCTCTTTTATTATTTCCTAAAAAATAAGAATTAATTAAAATACAATCATTTACTGTTATTGAGTTTCCGTTCAACCTATCTTTTTATTTCCTAAAAAATGTAAATGTATTACAAAAAAACTTATTGATTTTCTTTATTTAAAAAATTAAAATGCATTAAAAATAAATAATTTACTGCTGTTGGGTTTCTGTTTAACCTTTTTTTATTTCCTAAAAAATAAACATTTATTTAAAAAAAAAAGTATTGATTTATTGATTTTATTATTGCCTTAAAAATTAAAATATATTAAAAAAAATAAATTTACTGGTGTTGGAGTTTCCACTCATCCTATTTTTTTATTTCCAAAAAAATAACTATTTATTACAAAAAATGTATTGATTTTATTTTTAATATAATAATAATAATAACAATAAATTAAAAATTAAAATGTATAAAAAAAATGAATTTACTGGTGTTTGAGTTTCCACTCATCCTATTTTTTTATTTCCTAAAAAATAACTATATATTACAAAAAAATGTATTGATTTTATTTTTTTCCTCTTAAAATAAATAATATAATAAAACTAATAATAATAATAATAATAATAATAATAATAATAATAATAATAATAATAATAAATTAAATATTTACTGATGGAGTTTCAGCTCATCCTATTTTTTTATTTCCTAAAAAATAACTATTTATTATGAAAAATGTATTGATTGTATTTTTTTCCTCTTAAAAGAATTATTATTAATAATAATAATAATAATAATAATAATAATAATAATAATAATAATAATAATAATAAATTAAATATTAAAATGTATTAAAAAATTAATTTATTGATGTTGGAGTTTCAGCTCATCCTATTTTTTTATTTCCTAAAAAATAACTATTTATTATGAAAAATGTATTGATTGTATTTTTTTCCTCTTAAAATAATTAATATAATAATAATAATAATAATAATAATAATAAAAATAAATTAAAAATTAAAATGTATTAAAATTAAAAAATAATTTACTGGTGTTGGGTTTCCACTCAATCTATTTTTTTTAGTTTTCTAAAAAAATTATTGCTTTTATTTTTTTCCTTAAAATAATAATAATAATAATAATAATAATAATAATAATAATTTAAAAATTAAAATGTATTTAAAAAATTAATTTACTGGTGTTGGGAGTTTCCGCTCAACCTATCTTATTTCCTAAAATATAACTATTTATTACAAAAAATGTATTGATTTTGTTTCCTTAAAATAATAATAATAATAATAATCATAATAAATTAAAAATAAAAATCTATTAAAAAATTAATTTACCGGTGTTGGGTTTCTGTTCAAACTTTTTTTTATTATTTCCTAAAAAAATTAAAATTTCTTTAAAAAATATTAATTTACCGGTATCGGGTTTCGGCTCAGCCTGTCTTTTTATTTCCCCAAAATTTTAAAAAAATGAATTTATTGGTCGTTTATTGATAAAGTCGTATCTGTTGATCCGGTTATTTCTGGACGAGCCCCTTGATTATTGGATACGGTGCGATTACCGGTGACCCAGACGGAACATGAAATAATAGTGGCTGATTGGAATTCTGTCTAATTTCGGACTGTTTGTCTTTCTGGTGACACATCGTCCTGTGTTCGGACTGGACTCATTCTGGATTCTAGACCGGTAACATTAATCGTCTGTTCGGCTTTGGTCTCCGATTTTAATTCCGCGAGAAAATAGTAAAAACTAGAACATTTTTCCGACATTGTAAATACATAAACATGTCCCCCCCGATCCCACCTGGCCGAGCCGCCTGCGCTGCCACCTGTGACGAGGACGGGGCCCCGGAGCCAATTCCGCCGTTTATCCTCTCGGGAGATCCAATCCCTGTCATTTTCCTTTTGTCGGCGCTGGAAGGTGTCAGGAACCTTAATAAAACCTCCCTGATTTGGCCCTGTCCCCGGCACGTTGGCTGCCATCCCCACAGCTGTCCGCGGTCTCCGGCCCGGTCCAGGAGACGGGTCAGGTGCAGACGTTGGGGGGAGTGAGGGGGGAATTCGGATCCTGATGATAGGACCTTGTCTCAGATGCCTCGATCATTTTAAGTCTTGTCCTGCAGCAGCTTAACGCCGGCGGAATGAGAATCAAATGTGGCGGATTGTCATCCAGCCGACGTGACGGCGACACACAGGACCCGTCATCACCATTTGTCATTTGCACAAATTAGAAAATTTTGTCAAAAATATCATTAAAAAAATTTGAAAAAATAAAGTCATAGAGTCATTGGTGTTTCTCAATGTAGCAGAGCCGACTATGCCAACACACCACAGAGGACCCGGTACGATACCAAGATGAGACCCACAAACCAGCACTGCTACATCTTCTCCTTTCTAGGCCAAATGCAGGATTTAGTTAACAATAATATTTATTCATTTATATAGCGCTATTGATTCCATAGAGCTTTGCATACATTTGTAGCACAGTCCCCATCGAGCTCACAATCTAAATATCTGAGGCTTATCAGTGACGGTATGATATCACTTTGACCGCAGCGTATTCTATGTTTCTAGTCCACATGACATACTCCTCTCTACTTTACAGAGGGGTTCATCGTGTGGCACGGCTCCTGAGGACATCTACATGGGTTTATGTGGTGTTCTCATAGGATTGAGGGTACAGCGGAACGTCCGTACACAAATTCAGCTACATTATACGGCCGGGTTACCAAATTCATGAAGAAAAGCAGAAATATTTCTGGATTCTGATGTTAGTGTTCACAGTAAGGCTCCCCTGTACGCTCACTATATGCTCCCTGTACGCTCACTATATGGTCCCCTGTACGCTCACTATATGGTCCCTGTACGCTCACTATATGCTCCCCTGTACGCTCACTATATGTCCCCTGTACGCTCACTATCTGCTCCCCTTGTACCTCACTATATGCTCCCCTGTACGCTCACTATATGCTCCCTGTGTGCTCCCCTATATGCTCCCGTGTGGCTCCCTGTGCGCTCACTATATGTGCCCCTATACGCTCACTGTATGCTCCCCTGTACGCTCACTATATGTGCCCCTGTACACCTCACTCTATGCTCCCCTGTACGCTCACTATATGTGCCCCTGTACGCCTCACGTATGCTCCCCTGTACGCTCCACTATATGTGCCCCTGTACGCTCACTGTATGCTCCCCTGTACGCTCACTATATGCTCCCCTGTACGCTCACTGTATGCTCCCCTGTGTGGCTCCTGTACGCCCCTGTACGCTCACTATACGCCCCCTGTACGCTCACTTCTGCTCCCCTGTACGCTCACTATATGCTCCCCTGTGTGGCTCCCTGTACGCTCCCCTGTACGCTCACTATATGATCCCCTGTACGCTCACTATATGCTCCCCGGTACGCTCACAGTATGCTCCCTGTACGTCACTGTACGCTCACTGTAGCTCTCCCTGTACGCGCACTGTACGCTCCCCTGTACCCCACTGTACGCTCCCCTGTACACCTCACTCTATGCTCCCCTGTACGCTCACTCTATGCTCCCCTGTACGCTCACTCTATGCTCCCCTGTACGCTCACTCTATGCTCCCCTGTACTCTCACTTATGCTCCCCTGTACACTCACTCTATGCTCCCCTGTGTGGCTCCCTGTACGCCCCCCTGTACGCTCACTATATGCTCCCCGGTGTGGCTCCCTGTACCCTCCCCTGTATGCTTCCTGAACCTCACTCTATGCTCCCTGTGTGGCTCCCTGTACGCCCCCCCCTGTACGCTCACTATATGCTCCCCTGTGTGGCTCCCTGTACACTCCCTGTACGCTCACTATATGCTCCCCTGTACACTCACTATATGCTCCCTTGTACGCTCACTATACGCTCCCCTGTACGCTCACTCTTTGCTCCCCTGTGTGCTCCTGTACTCTCCCTGTACGCTCACTATATGATCCCCTGTACGCTCACTACTATGCTCCCCGTACGCTCACTATATGCTCCCCTGTACGCTCCCCTGTACGCTCACTCTATGCTCCCCTGTACGCTCACTCTATGCTTCCCTGTACACTCACTATATGCTCCCCTGTACACTCACTATATGCTCCCCTGTGTGGCTCCCTGTACGCCCCCCTGTACGCTCACTATATGCTCCCCTGTGTGGCTCCCTGTACCCTCACCTGTATGCTTCTGTACCTCACTCTGTGCTCCCTGTGTGGCTCCCTGTACGCCCCCCTGTACGCTCACTATATGCTCCCCTGTGTAGGCTCCCTGTACACTCCCCTGTACGCTCACTATATGCTCCCCTGTACACTCACTATATGCTCCCTGTACGGCTCACTGTACGCTCCCCTGTACGCTCACTATATGCTCCCCTGTGGGCTCCCTGTACTCTCCCCTGTACGCTCACTATATGATCCCCTGTACGCTCACTATATGCTCCCCTGTACGCTCATCTATGCCTCCCCTGTACGCTCACTCTATGCTCCCCTGTACGCTCCCTGTACGCTCACTCTAGCTCCCCTGTACGCTCACTCTATGCTCCCCTGTACGCTCACTCTATGCTCCCCTGTACACTCACTATATGCTCCCCTGTACACTCACTATATGCTCCTTCTCCCTGTACGCTCCCCTGTACGCTCACTATATGCTCCCCTGTACGCTCACTCTATGCTCCCCTGTACGCTCCCCTGTACGCTCACTCTATGCTCCCCTGTACGCTCACTCTATGCTCCCCTGTACACTCACTATATGCTCCCCTGTACACTCACTATATGCTCCCCTGTGGCTCCCTGTATGCTCCCCTGTACGCTCCCTATATGCTCCCCTGTACGCTCACTGTATGCTCCCTGTATGCTCACTATATGCTCCCCTGTATGCTCACTATATGCTCCCCTGTACGCTCACTATATGCTCCCCTGTATGCTCACTGTATGCTCCCCTGTACACTCACTGTATGCTCTCCTGTACGCTCACTATATGCTCCCCTGTACGCTCCCCTGTACGCTCCCTGGCTCTGTGTGGCTCCCAGTACACCCTCTGTGTGGCTCCCCTGTACGCTTCCTGTGCGCTCTCTGTGTGGCTCCCTGTATGCTCCCAGTGCACACTCAATGTACGCTTCCTATGTCTCCTGTGCGCCCCTGTATGCTCCCCTGTATGCTTCCAGTGCATGTTCCCTGTATGCTCACCCTGCATGCTCCCAGTGCAAGTTCCCTGTATGCTCCCAGTGCAAGTTCCTGTATGCTCCCCTGCATGCTCCCAGTGCATGTTACCTGTATGCTCCCCTGTACGCTCCCAGTGCACGCTTCCTGTATGCTCCCCTGTACGCTCCCAGTGCACGTACCCTGTATGCTCCCCTGTATGCTCCCAGTGCCACGCTCCCTGTACGCCTCTCAGTGCATGCTTCCTGTATGCTCCCCTGTACGCTCCCAATGCACGTTCCCTGTATGCTCCCCTGTACGCTCCCGTGCACGTTCCTGTATGCTCCTCTGTACGCTCTCTGTATGCACTCTCTGTATGCTCCTCTGTATGCTCCCTGTGCATGTTCCCTGTATGCTCCCCGTACGCTCTCCTGTACGCTCTCCTGTACGCTCCCCTGTATGCTCTCCTGTACGCTCTCCTGTACGCTCTCCTGTACGCTCTCCTGTACGCTCCCCTGTACGCTCCCTGTACGCTCCCCTGTATGCTCTCCTGTACGCTCTCCTGTATGCTCTCCTGTACGCTCTCCTGTATGCCTCCCTGTACGCTCTCCTGTACGCTCCCCTGTATGCTCTCTGTATGCTCTCCTGTATGCACCCCTTTACGCTCTCCTGTACTCTCTCCTGGATGCTCCCCTGTGCGCTCTCCTGATGCTCCCCTGTGCGCTCTCCTGTACGCTCTCCTGTGCGCTCTCCTGTACGCTCTCCTGTACGTCTCCTGTACGCTCTCTGTATGCTCTCCTGTATGCCCCCTTTACGCTCTCCTGTACTCTCTCCTGGATGCTCCCCTGTGCGCTCTCCTGTACGCTCTCCTGTACGCTCCCCTGTACGCTCCCCCTGTACGCTCCCCTGTATGCTCTCTGTATGCTCTCCTTATGCTCTTGTTTTATATGCTCTCCTGTACGCTCCTCCTGTACACTCTCCTTAGCTCTCCTGTATGCTCTCTGTTACGCTACTTGTATGCTTCTTATGCTCTCCTGTATGCACCCTTTACGCTCTCCATGTGCCTCTCCTGGATGCTCCCATGTGCGCTTCTCTTAGCTCTCCTGTACGCTCTCCCTGATACCGGATCTCCTGTATGTCTCTTGTATGCTCTCTGTATGCACCCCTTTACGCTCTCCTGTACTCTCTCCTGGATGCTCCCCTGTGCGCTCTCCTGTACGCTCTCCTGTGCGCTCTCCTGTACGCTCTCCTGTGCGCTCTCCTGTACGCTCTCCTGTACGCTTCCTGTACGCTCTCCTGTATGCTCTCCTGTATGCACCCCTTTACGCTCTCCTGTACTCTCTCCTGGATGCTCCCCTGTGCGCTCTCCTGTACGCTCCCTTGTACGCTCTCCTGTACGCTCCCCTGTACGCTCCCCGTATGCTCTCCTGTATGCGCCCCTTTACGCTCTCCTGTATGCTCTCCTGTACTCTCTCCTGTACTCTCTCCCGTACGCTCTCCTGTATGCTCTCCTGTATGTTCTCCTGTGCGCTCCCTGTACGCTCCCTTGTACGCTCTCCTGTATGCTCTCCTGTATGCTCACCTGTACACTCCCCTGTACGCTCTTCAGTCTTTCTCCCTTTTATCTCTATGTATATTGAATATTCTCTCACTTTTATCCCGCAGTTTTCCTCTTCTTTCCATTATACACCATTTCAGCTTTCCTCTGGAGTTTTTATAGCTTTGCTCTTTTTGTTATTTTATGTACTTGGTATTTTTTTAACTTATATTTTGTCAATCTCCTATGTATGTAATGATCATTCATGTTTACCTCTCTATAATGATCATTCATGTTTACCTCTCTATAGTGATCCATTGATTGATCTATCTCTATGTATTTATTCACTTCTCCGCCTATCACCTGGGGATCTTTATTTCTCTTTTTTCCCTCTTCTCAGTTTATCATCCATTTGTATCTGTCTTAGACTGTGTTATGTTGAGAAGCGCTATCTATCTATCTATCTATCTATCTATCTATCTATCTATCTATCTATCTATTCTACTATGTATCTATCTATCTAACTATCTTTTATCTATCTATCATTCTATCTATCTATCTATCCTATCTATCTATATCTGCTATCTATCTATATTCTATTCTATCTATCCTCCTTGTATCTATCTATCCATTATCTATCCAAATATCTTCTAGTTACAAGATTTTTCACGTAACCCATCTAACAAGACCCCAAAATTTGCAGCACCGAATAGCAAATTCCAAGCAAAAACTGTAGTAATTGGCCCATGTGAACAGGTGGCTATGTATATCTATATCTATATCTATATCTATCCATCTCTCCTTTCTATCAATCCATCTCTCCATCCATCTCTCCATCCATCTCTCTATATCTCTCCAACTATGTAGCAATTGAACCATCTATCTCTCCATCCATCTATTGAATCCTCTATCTCTACACCTCTTTATCTCTTCTATCTATCTATAAATCTCTTTCTCCGTTTTGTCTACTTTACAAGTTAGATATCAAACTACCCAATTAACCCCTAAACTGACGGGTTTATTAATAACCCCAACCCCCCCCCCCCCCCACACACACACACACACACACACATTTCTCTAGTATTGTGGTGGATAGAGCTCCAGACATCACAGCACTTGTAGCCCCATATCTTCAGAGCAGACCCCATTTATCTCTCAGACCCCCCCTCATCTTTCAGACCCCCCCTCATCTCTGCCCACACTCTTCTATCAGATCCCCCCTATCTATCGGACCCCCCTTATCGATCAGACCCCCCTCATCTATCAGACCCCCCTCATCTATCAGACCCCCTTCATCTATCAGACCCCCCTCATCTATCAGACCCCCCTTATTGATCGGACCCCCCTTATCGATCAGACCCCCCTCTATCTATCAGACCCCCCTATCTATCAGACCCCCCTATCTATCAGACCCCCTTATTGATCGGACCCCCTATCGATCGGACCCCCCTTATCGATCGGACCCCACTTATCTATAGGACCACTTATCTTAGGACCCCCACTTATCTATAGGACCCCACTTATCTATAGGACCCCACTTATCTATAGGACTCGACTTATTATAGGAGCCCCCCTCATCTATCAGACATGACTTATCTGTAGGACCCCCATTATCTATCAGACCCCCTCATCTATCAGACTCCCTTTATGACGACCCCCTCATATCGACCCCTCTTATCTCTCAGACCCCCCTCATCTATCAAACTCCCCTCATCTATCAGACCCTCCTATCTTTGCACCCTCTCCTTATCAGAGCCCCCCTTATCTCAGACCCCCCTTATCTATCAGGACCTCCCTTATCTCAGACCCCCCTTATCTATCAGACCCCCTCTATCTCAGACCCCCTTATCTATCAGACCCCCCTTATCTCAGACCCCCCTTATCTATCAGACCCCTTATCTATAGGACCCCCACCATGCTATTTAGACCCCCTTATCCATTAGAGCCCCCTCATCTATCAGACCCCCTCTCTATCAGACCCCCTCATCTATTAGAGCCCCCTCATCCATCAGACCCCCTTATCTCATACCCGACTTATCTATAGGACCCCCATCATCTATCAGAGCCCCCCTCTATCTATCAGACCACCCTCATCTTTGCACCCTCTCCTCTATCAGACCCCCCTCATCTCTCAGAGCCCCTTCATCTCTCAGAGCCCCCCTCATCTCTCAGACCCTCTTCATCTCTCAGAGCCCCCCTTATTCTCTCAGAGCCCCTTCATCTCTCAGAGCCCCCCTCATCTCTCAGACCCTCTTCATCTCTCAGACCCCCCTCATCTTCAGAGCCCCCATTATCTTCAGAGCCCCCATTATCTCTCAGAGCCCCTCATTCTCAGAGCCCCCTTATCTCTCAGAGCCCCCATTATCTCTCAGACCCCCCTTATCTCTCAGACCCCCCTATCTCTCAGACCCCCCTCATCTCTCAGACCCCCCTTATCTCTCAGAGCCCCCTCATCTCTCAGACCCTCCCATCTCTCAGAGCCCCCCTCATCTTCAGAGCCCCCATTATCTCTCAGAGCCCCCCTCATCTCTCAGAGCCCCCATCATCTCTCAGACCCTCCTCATCTATCAGACCCCCTCATCTCTCGACCCCCCCTCATCTTCAGACCCCCCTTATCTCTCAGACCCCCCTCATCTCTCAGACCCCCCCTCATCTCTCAGAGCCCCCCTCATCTCTCAGAGCCCCCATTATCTCTCAGAGCCCCCCTCATCTCTCAGAGCCCCCCTCATCTCTCAGACCCCCCTCATCTCTCAGACCCCCCTCATCTCTCAGAGCCCCCCTTATCTCTCAGACCCCCCTCATCTCTCAGACCCCCGCTCATTTCTCAGACCCCCCCTTATCTCTCAGACCCCCCTCATCTCTCAGACCCCGTTATTAATCTCATGTGACAGGAGTCCCCATGTAAATGTAGCGGGTGAATTTATCAATCAGTGAACTCTTCTCGACACTGATGAATATGATCCGCGGATAATACACAAAAAAAGAATTCTGATTAATCGATGGTTTAAAGGGGCCGGAGGGGGGGGGGGGGGTACAAGGCAATTAAGGATGGCGGAGCTGTGAATATGCAGAGCTTTATTTATCACATAGGCAGCAGAGCTGGGTTTGCTATGGAGTTTATCATGATACCTGTCAGAATGATCGGAACAAAGTCAGTTATCAACATTGGTCTATGACAAACTCAGCTCTGCTACATCTGTCGGATGTATGGGCGATTGATTGACGCCTTCATCGTCAAGAGATTTTTTGTGTCTTTTGCCATTTTGCCAGTCCATGGTGACAATAAGTCTGTTAGATGAGACGCTGCCGTAGAGTGTAAGCTCTTGGGACTCCGCAGTCCACACGAATACATCTCACCTTACACGGATCCCACTCTCTTACGGTGAATTCACTTACAGACGTTCCGGCCTGCTCCGCTGTTCTATCCAATTACATTTAATGGAGGGTCAAAGTGTCAGTGAATCCGGTGTAAATAAAAGATGGCGGCAAAAAGACAAATTATCTCTTATTTTCACGCCGGACACATCCCAACCTCCGGCCAGACTAGATTCTTAGTCACATTATATGTTCATGCTGCAGAGCCCTGCCTATGTACATTACAATACTGAAACAGATGCAGCAGAGCTGTGTTTGTCATTGACATAAACAATCAGCAGGCTGTGTTGTCATTGACATAACAGATGCAGCAGAGCTGTTTTGTCATTGACTTAAACAGATGCAGCAGAGCTGTGTTTGTCATTGACATAAACAGATGCACAGAGCTGTATTTGTCATTGACATAAACAGATGCGCGAGCATGTTGTCATTGACATAACCGTCAGCAGCGTGTTTGTCATTGACAAACAGATGCAGCAGAGCTGTGTTTGTCATTGACATAAACAGATGCACAGAGCTGTGTTTGTCATTGACATAAACAGATGCAGCAGAGCTGTGTTGTATTGACTAAACATGCAGCAACTGGTTGTCATGACAACAAATGCAGCGAGCTATGTTTTATGACATAAAAATGTGGCAAAGTGTTTGTCATTGACATAAACAGATAAAGCAGAGCTGTGTTTGTCATTGACATAAACAGATGAAGCAGAGCTGTGTTTGTCATTGACATAAACAGATGGCAGAGAGCTGTGTTTGTCATTGACATAAACAGAATGCAGCAGAGCTATGTTTGTCATTGACATAAACAGATGTGTGGAGAGCTGTGTTTGTCATTACATAACAGATGAATAGACAATGTTAGTCATTGACATAAACAGATGTGTAGTGCTGTGTTTTACATGCAAACAGATGCAGCAGAGCTGTGTTTGTCATTGACATAGACAAATTGTAGCAGAGCTGTGTTTGCCACTGACATAAACAGTTGTAGCAGTGCGGTGTTTGTCACTGACAAACAGATGCAGCAAAGCTATGTTTGTCATTGAGTCTTTTGCACATTTTGGTCAGCGAATTTAGATAACATAGGGTCATCTCTAGTCCTCATATATTAAAATGAAGCGGATAACAAACTCAGCTCAACTACATCTGATACGGAAATCGTGATTATTTCTACCTATAAGAGTTATTCTGTTTGTCCTGAACATAAACAGATGTAGCAGGGCTGTGTTTGTCATAGACCTAACAGATTACAGAGCTGTTTTGTCATAGACATAAGATGTAGCGAGCTGTGTTTGTCATAGACCTAAACAGATGTAGCGGGTTGTGTTTGTCACTGACATAAACAGATGTAGTAGAGCTGTTTGCGTCATTGCGTCTTTCGCACATTATGATGCATTGAGCTTAGACAATGAAGTTGGGTCATTCTCTGGTCCCATATTATTAAAATGAGGCGGATGACAAACTCACCTTTGCTACATCTGATACAGAAATCATGATTATTTCTACTTATATGAGTTATTCAATGTTATTGCATCTTTGATGCACAGAGTTTATCAGAAGTAGCGTCATCTCTAGTCCTCATACTATTAAAATGAAGCAGATGACAAACTAAGCTTTACTACATCTGATACGAAAATCGTGATTATTTCTACTTATATTATAGTTATGTTATTCTATTTGTCCTGAACATAAACAGATGTAGGAGAGCTGTGTTTGTCATTGTGTAGTTTGTTATTTTAATGCTACAAAGTTTAGATGACTTCGGGTCATTGCTTGTCCACATACTATTAAAATGAAGCGGACAACAAACACAAACTAGCTCTGCTACATCCGATATGGAGATCATGATTATTTCTACTTATCGAGTTATTCTGTGTTTGTCATTAACATAAACAGATGCGGCAAAGATGAGTTAGTCATTTCGTCTTTTGCACATTTTGATGCCATCAAGCTTAGATAATGAAGTAGGGTCATCTCTAGTCCACATACTATTAAAATGAGGCGGATGACAAAATCAGCTCTGCTACATCGATACGGAAATCATGATTATTTCTACTTATACGAGTTACTCCGTGTTTGTCATTGCGTCTGTCGGAAATGTTGATAACAGAGTATAGATAAGGAAGTAAGGTTATCTTCAGTCCACATAGTATTAAACTGAGGCAGATGACAAACTCATCTCAGCTACATCTGATGCGGAAATCATGAATATTTCTACTTATACCAGTTATTCTGTGTTAGTGATTGCGTCTTTAATGCACCAAGTTTAGATAACGACGTAGGTTCATCTGCAGTCCATATAGTATTAAAATGAGGTGGATGACAAACTCAGCTCTGCTACATCTGATACGGAAATCATGATTATTTCTACTTATAGGAGTTATTATGTGTTTGTCATTGGGTCTTTTGCACATTTTGATATCACCAAGCTTACATAACGACGTAGGGTCATCTCTAGACCACATACTATGAACATGAGGTGGATGACAAACTCAGCTCTACTACATTGGATACGGAAGTCATGATTATTTCTAATTTTAGGAGTTATTCTGATTATATTACTTTTTATTACATGTGCTGTGTATTTTTGGGTTAGTCATCTAATAATATGGGACGCAGCTTTAGCAGACATGCTGGGAGTTGTAGTGTCACAATAGCCGGATGGCCACAGGTTGGAGATTGCTGCAATGTATGATGTTACCTCTTCGACGTCCATTGAGCAACAGGTTCCCCTGACTATTAGGAGTTATGGGATGTATATGATCCCGGTGAAATATTAGCAAGTTATATGCAATATTAGATGCAGATGTAGCAGTGCCGAATATGTTGTTTAAGTTTATGAGGTTTTTTGCAATATCAGAAGGTGAAAGCATAGGTCGCACATGGTCTAAATGACAAAGAAAACGACTGCATTTCACAGTCAGCTCTGAACGGTCTACCGGTGTAGCAGAGCTGAGTTTGTATATGATTGATTATATTGGTGGAAAACCATTGGTATCCCATGGCGAGTTATATCTCACCCGCCTAGCTCTGCTAGATCAGTACCAAGTCAGTATGTATCAGGATGTATATACAAGCTCTGAACATACTGGTGGGCACTATGGGGTATACAGGTGTAGTAGAGCTGAGTTTGTATATGGTTGATTAAATACAAGTGTAAAATCATTGGGATCCCATGGAGAGTTGTATCTCACACCCCTAGCTCTGCTGTATCAATACCAAGCCGGTATAAATGAGTATGTATATACAGGCTTGCAACATACCAGTGGTATACAGCTGTAGCAGAGCTGAGTTTGTATTTGATTGATTATATTGAAGTGGGTTCTCATGGAGAGTTATATCTCACACACCTAGCTCTGCTATATCAATACCAAGCCGGTATAATTGAGGACGTATATACAGGCTGGCAACATACTGGTGGATATTATCTGGTATACAGATGTAGCAGAGCTAAAATTGTATATTAATTCATTATATAAAAGTGGAAAACCATTGGGATCTCATAGAGAGTTGTATCTCACATGCCATACCAAACCGGATGTATATACATGCTTGCAACATACCGGTGGTATACAGATGTAGCAGAGCCGAGTTTGATTATGATTGATTATATGGAAGGGAAAACCATTGGGTTCCCATGGAGAGTTATATCTCACACACCTAACTCTGCTCCATCGATACCAAACCGGATGTATATACATGCTTGCAACATACCGGTGGTATACAGATGTAGCAGAGTTGAGTTTGATTATGATTGATTATATGGAAGGGAAAACCATTGGGATCCCATGGAGAGTTATATCTCACACACCTAACTCTGCTCCATCGATACCAAACCGGACGTATATACATGCTTGCAACATACCGTGGTATACAGATGTAGCAGAGCCGAGTTTGATTATGATTGTTTATACGGAAGGGAAAACCATTGGGATCCCATGGAGAGTTATATCTCACACATCTAGCTCTGCTATATCAGTACCAAGCCGGTATGAATGAGGACGCATATATAGACTTGTGACATACCATTGGGTACTATGGGGTATACAGATGAAGCAGAGCTGAATGTGTCATTTAACACTTTCTGTTGAGTTAAATGACACAAAACTCATCTCTGCTACATCCGGACACGCGTGCCCACAACATATCCTTGGGCATGAAGTGGCATGATAATAAAGGGTTGTAAATGTTAAAATAACGTATGAGCGGATAAATCAGGACACCCCAAAGATGAGCGAGATCACGAAGCTAAAAGGATAAGACACCCCGTAACGCTCACTAAGAAGTGCAGATGTAGCAGTGCTAAGTTTGTCACATGTAGTAGAGCGGAGTTTGTCGTTTGGCACAATTGATCACGATCCGGAGATCGGACTTGATGGCCCCTATGCATCTATGTAAATTGTGCTCTGCTACATGGAAGCATTTGGAGGGATCTCTCTTGGGATCTTCCTACCTCGATGACCAATATGGCAGAGGTGGTCAGCGCCCCCGGAAAGGTCTCGGAATTGGGTTTTTTCGGGTCTTACTGGGGTAAGTGGAGGGTTAAGTGTAGTAGGCGCTTGGCATGCAAGCAGCGTCCGCAGGCAGCCCCACAGAGGGCAGAGAGAGGCAGTTTAGCTCTGATGGATACACACACTTGTCTCTTAATCTCCGGAGCTCCTGATCAATACGCTATTTCCCTTTGTTGCCAGAAAATTCGATCCTTGCCCTGGAATTAGGTTCCCTGGCTTAATCTAAACGGAAACCGGCCCCAGTTAGCTGCAGAGAGGGGAAGAGACGTGAGAGAGGGGGAGAGGATAAAGAGAGATTGAGGTACGGCCGAGGAAAATGGAAAACAGGCGAATGACGAGCGGAGACATAAATCGCAGAAAATAAGAAAAAAATCCATAACGCTGGAGAAGATATGAGGATCCGGTGCGTTTCACCCTTACTAGAAAGAAAGAATTAGAAGTAACCGCGTCTCTAGCGCTTGCCAAATCCGCCTAAAAAAACGGACGTTTCCGCTCCGAAAACTCAGCAAAAGACTCATCGGAAAGTTAAACGGAACTTGGTGAAAGTAAAGGACGGATTGAGGGTGAGCTGAGTTTGTCATTTCGCACCAATGATAGGATTTATAGTTTTAAATAGGACTGGGGTTACAAACCTGCCAGAACAATTAATAACAAACTCAGCTCTGTACAGCAGGGAATGGAAACTCCAGGGAGCAGAGAGGAGGAAGAAGGGAGGAAACTTCACACTACTACAGCTTCTCCTACTTTGTTACTTTAAACATTGCCCATTCCTTACAAGATATAGCAGAGCTGAAGCTGATCTGTCACACAACTCTATGTATTTACTAGGACTGCTGTCTTATGAATCCTAAACAAGTAACCTCTGCTACATCTACAAATCTAACTTCTGATTATTTTACATAGGACTGCTGTCCGTATAAATCCTAACACGTACCTGCTCACTACAAATCTAATTCTGATGTAGTTACATAGGACTGCTGTCTTATGAAATCCAAACACGTTCACCTGTGCTACATCTACAAAAATCTATTTCTGATGTAGTTTTACATAGGACTGCTGTTCTTATGAAATCCCAAACACGTTCACCTGTGCTACACCTACAAAAATCTAATTTCTGATGTAGTTTTACATAGGACTGCTGTTCTTATGAAATCCCAAACACGTTCACCTCTGCTACACCTACAAAAATCTAATTTCGGATGTAGTTTTACATAGGACTGCTGTTCTTATGAAATCCCAAACACGTTCACCTCTGCACATCTACAAAAATCTCATTTCTGATGTAGTTTTACATAGGACTGCTGTTCTTATGAAATCCTAAACACGTTCAGCTCTGCTACACCTACAAAAATCTAATTTCTGATGTAGTTTTACATAGGACTGCTGTTCTTATGAAATCCTAAACACGTTCACCTCTGCGACATCTACAAAAATCTAATTTCGTATGCAGTTTACATAGGACTGCTGTTCTTATGAAATCCAAACACGTTCACCTGTGCTACATCTACAAAAATCTAATTTCGATGTAGTTTTGCATAGGACTGCTGTTCTTATGAATCTCACACAGTTCAGCTCCCTGCATCTACAAAAATCTAATTTCTGATGTAGTTTTGCATAGGACTGCTGTTCTTATGAAGTCTCAAACATGTTCAGCTCCGCTGCATCTACAAAAATCTAATTTCTGACGTAGTTTTGCATAGGACTGCTGCCCTCATGGAAATCCCAAACACATTCCGCTCTGCTACATCTCCCTCTGATGTAGTTTTGCATAGGACTGCTGCTCTTATGGAAATCCCAAACACATTCAGCTCTGCTACATCTACAGAAGAGTAAATCCTTGTCTTTTCAGCCCATAATATTGCCCCCTATTCAGTCAGCACTACACTGGTTAGGTTACCATTTGTTCCAGATCCCTACATATGATATGTTTGCTCTAGAATTAGTCTGCTCTAGAACATTTAGGCTCTGGCTCTAGAACATTTAGGTTCTTGTCTCCAGGCTGGGCAGGACAGGACTGTGCCACCATGGTAGTGTTGCCCTAGAATGTGCCTACTGACCCCCATGCACTGGCTATGAGGCTGAGCTAGTTGTCACTTGTCACCTATATGGGGACACTATAGGTTGCACTATCCAATTTACAACATTACCCCCAACCCCACAACAAACCCCTCAACCCAACACACAAGACATCAAACACAGCCACAAGCAAAGTCAACTTCCCTCCAACTGTCTTGGAGTACTCACGTTTTCCTTGGCATCCAATATCCTTTACTGTAGACCTCTGTTGGCTCCTTGAAGACTTGAACAAAACAATGAAACCACTTTACAATAACTCAAAGAAAAACAAAAAGTGAATGTCCTTTAAGTAACTCTCTCTCCAAAGCCAGGACCCTTCAAGAGGTGGACAAGGTAGTCAAAGAAAGGGATTGTAATAAGTGACTTAAAGTGGTGGGAAGGAGAGGAAGAAGGGAGCAAAAGAGAGTAGAAAGAGAGTAGAAGTTAGGTGAAGGAGGAGAAGATAGGTGCAAGAACATAGGAGGAAGGAGATCAGAGCCAAGGAGGAATGAAGAAAGAAGAAGAGATCACAGATAATGAAGGAGAGGAGGAAGTCTCAATAGATAGAAAGAAGAGGAGGAGAAGGGAGTGGAAGAAGTTGGGTGCAGAAGAAAAAGAATGGTGCAAGAACATAGGAGGAAGGAAATCAAAGCCAAGAAGAAAGGTAGAAGGAAGGAGAGATCCTAGATAATAATGATGAAGGAGAGGAAAGCAGTCTCAATGGATAGATAGAAAGTGAAGAGAGAGGAAAAGGGAGATGGAAGAATTGGTATAGAAGATAGAAAGTGCAAGAATAGAAGGAAGGAAATAAGCAAGAAGAAAGGTAGAAGGAAGGAGAGATCCTAGATAATAATGAAGAAGGAGAGGAGGAAGTCTCAATGGATAGAAGGTAGAAGAGAATGAGAAGGGAGTGAAGAAAGTTGGGTGAAGAAGAAGAAAGGTGCAAGAACATAGAGGAAGGAAATCAAAGCCAAGGAGAGATCCTAGATAAGATGAAGGAGAGGAAAGAAGTCTCAATGTGATAGAAGGTAGAAGAGAATGAGAAGGGAGTGGAAGAAGTTTGGTGCAAGAAGAAGAAAGGTGCAAGAACATAGGAGGAAGGAAATCAAAGCCAAGGAGAGATCCTAGATAATGATGAAGGAGAGGAAAGACAGTCTCAATGGATAGAAGGTAGAAGAGAATGAGAAGGAGTGGAAGAAGTTGGGTGAAGAAGAAGAAAGGTGCAAGAACACAGGAGGAAGGAAATCAAAGCCAAGGAGAGATCCTAGATAATGATGAAGGAGAACAGGAAGTCTCAGATAGATAGAAGGTAGAAGAGAATGAGAAAGGAGTGGAAGAAGTTGGGTGAAGAAGAAGAAGGTGCAAGAACATAGGAGGAAGGAAATCAAAGCCAAGAAGAAATGTAGAAGGAAGGAGAGATCCTAGATAATGATGATGAAGGAGAACAGGGAAGTCTCAAATGGATAGATAGAAAGAAGTAGAGAATGAGAAAGGAGTGTAGGAAGTTGAGTGAAGAAGAATAGATGCAAGAACATAGGAGGAAGGAAATGAAAGGAAAGAAGATATGTAGAAGGAAGAGAGATCCCAGGTAATAATGATAAATTAGAAGAGGAGTAGGGAGTGTAAGAAGTTGGGTGCAAGAGAAGAAAGGTAGAAGAGAAAAAGAAAGGTGCAAGAAGAAGACATGAGGAAGAAATGAAAATCAAGAAGAAATGCAGAAGGGAGAGAGATCCCAGATAATAATGAGGAAGGAAGACTCAATGGATAGATAGAAAGAAGAAGAGGATGAGAAAGGAGTGTAAGAAGTTGGGTGAAGGAGAAGAGGATAGACACAAGGGCATAGGAGGAAGGAGATCAAAGCCAAGAAGAAAGGTAGAAGGACTGAGCAGAGGACAGAAAAGGAAGGAGCGATCCCAGATAATAATGGATAGAAAGAAAAAAGGAGGAGAAGAGAGAGAGAGTGAAAGAAGTTGGGTGCAAGAGGAGAAGGAAGGAGCAGGAACACCCAAGGAAGGAACTAAAAAGCCAAGAAGAAATGTAGAAGAAGAAGATGACAGAAAAGGAAGGAGCGAGCCCAGATAATAATGATGAAGGAGAGGAGGGAAGTCTGAATGGATAGAAGGAAGAAGAGGAGGAGAGAGGGAGCTTGTGTGAGCTCTGCAGTGGCGGCCGCACTCCTGGCTGCAGCAGACAATATATGGACAGGCAGCAGAGCCGGGGATCGATACAATATAATTTTCCCCAAACTCGGAAAATAAAGTTCATAGATGATCAAATTTGAAAACAGATGTCGGATCGCGATTCTAAATAGGATTCGATCCCTCTCGGTGACTGTAGATAATATTTGGCCGCCACTTGATGAGAATGAGTGATTTCATTTACACTGGGTTGTTAGAGAGTGGAGAGGAAAAAAAAAGAAAAAAGACTTGTTTTGCTGAAAATGGCTTTTTTTTACCCTCCACCCCCAGTCCCCCCCCCCCCCCCCGCTCCTCCTAACACCACCACCTCTTCCTCCCCCTCCTCCTCTTCCTCTTCCCTATAGTTAGTTTGGTGTGTGTATGTTTGGAGAGAGACCCCTAAAGTGAGATGGATGAATGTCACCCCCTGGGCTCAGCGGAGGGGAGAGAGAGGGGGGACAGATGCCACCAATAAATGAGTCTTGCACTGGCAGGACCCCTCTCTCTGCATTCCCTGCCCGCAATAACAATTACTTATCGACCGCTTCTCACTCCAGAGGTGGGGACTGGAGGCAGCCAAAAAGCACCCGAGGTATTCTTCCTGCAGCCTCTGCTACCGGCTCCTTATTTATTTATTAAAGCTGGGACTGCATGGGATGAAGGAGGAGGAGGAGGAGGAGGAGGATGGAGGAGACCTGAGGGGGGAACACGCGCTGGGAAGATGCTCGGTCTCTGGGACACAGATTCATCATCACAAAGTGCTTTCAAGTGCGGAAAGTAAATTCTCTGGAGCGAAGTGTGAACGTGAGACATCAAGGAGGAGGAGGAGGAGGAGGAAAGTTACCTGCAAAGTTCACAAGTGACTGAAGTGCAGGATCCTGCAGACACAACCGTCCTGCTGCCCAAACTTCACTGTTAACTCCATCCCAATGGCTCCATTCTTAACTTTCACACACTGGCTACCTACCTCTTTCCTTACTTTCTCTACTTATATTATTCATCTTTCTCTTTTCTTCACTTACTTCTTATTTTTACACTTTACATCCCTCCCCCCTCCCTACTTTATCATCTTCATCCCTCTGTTTCCTACACCCTTCCTCCTCTATCTCTCTAACCTTTCACACACTGGCTACCTACCTCTTTCTTTACTTTCTCTACTTACATTATTCATCCTTCTCTTTTCTTCACTTATTTCTTTTTTTACACTTTACATCCCTCCCCCCTCCCTACTTTATCATCCTCACCCCCCTGTTTCCTACACCCTTCCTCCTCTATCTCTCTAACCTTTCACACACTGGCTACCTACCTCTTTCTTTACTTTCTCTACTTACATTATTCATCCTTCTCTTTTCTTCACTTATTTCTTTTTTTACACTTTACATCCCTCCCCCCTCCCTACTTTATCATCCTCACCCCCCTGTTTCCTACACCCTTCCTCCTCTATCTCTCTAACCTTTCACACACTGGCTACCTACCTCTTTCTTTACTTTCTCTACTTATATTATTCATCCTTCTCTTTTCTTCACTTATTTCTTTTTTTTACACTTTACATCCCTCCCCCCTCCCTACTTTATCATCCTCATCCCTCTGTTTCCTCCTCTCTCTCTATTTGGTCCCCCTCTGCTTTGTTATCCAACCCTTCTTTCCTTTTCACTGTTCATCTTTCTCTCCTACTTCCCCACCTTCTCTTTCCCCTTATTAATCTCTCTCATTCTTCTCTTTTCCTCCCTCAGTCTCTCTTCCACATATTTATACCCTTTTCTTTCTCAAAATTCTGTTTTCCCCTCCATGCCACACTTTCTCTGACCCCTCATTTATCTCGGATCTCTCTATGTTCTCTCCTTTTTCTCTTCTCCTTTCTCCCTCATCCCCCCATCTGCCCCTTGCACCCTCTTCTCTTCCACATTTCTTATACTCCTTTCTCACAAATCAGTTTCCCCTCCAGCTGACACCCTTCTCTTCATACCTCTTGCATTCTCTCCAACTCTTCCTTTCTTATTTTGCACTCTCTTTACTCCCTTTTCCCCCACCTGCCACATTAAACTTTCATTTCCACTTTTTCAAACCCTTTCCTTCTCACAACTCTGTGCCCTCTCCAATCTTTTCTATCCCTCTCCTTTATTTCTCCTTTCCTTTCTCTATTCCCCTACTCATACACATATTTGCCCCATTCCAATATTCTCTATCCCTCTCCTTTACTTTCTCTTCCCCTACTCACACAAATCTGTGACCCCCCCAAATTTTTTCTCTCTCTCTACTTTGTTTCTCCTTTGCTTTCTCTCTTTCCCTACTCATACACATATGTGCCCCTCCAATCTTTTCTCTCCATCTCCTTTATTTATTCTTTCCTTTCACACTTCTGTGCCCCCCTCCAATCTTTTCTATCCCTCTCCTTTACTTTCTCTTCCCCTCACTCACACAATTCTGTGCCCCCTCCAAGTTTTTCTATCCTTTTCCTTTATTTCTCCTTTCCTTTCTCTCTTCCCCTACTCATACAAATATGTGCCCCTTTCCAATCTTTTCTACCCCTCTCCTTTACTTTCTCTTCCCTACTCACCCAAATCTGTGCCCCTCCAATCTTTTCTATCCCTCTCCTTTACTTTCTCTTCCCCTACTCACCCAAATCTGTGCCCCTCCAATCTTTTCTATCCCTCTCCTTTACTTTCTCTTCCCCTACTCACCCAAATCTGTGCCCCTTCAATCTTTTCTATCCCTCTCCTTTAGTTATCCTTTCCTTTCTCTCTTCCACTACTCACACAATTCTGTACCCCCCTCCAATCTTTTCTATCCTTCTCCTTGACTTTCTCTTCCCCTACTCAACAACTCTGTGCCCCTCCAATCTTTTCTCTCCATCTCCTTTATTTATTCTTTTCTCTCACACTTCTGTGCCCCCCTCCAATCTTTTCTATCCCTCTCCTTTACTTTCTCTTCCCCTTACTCACACAATTCTGTGCCCCCTCCAAGTTTTTCTATCCTTTTCCTTTATTTCTCCTTTCCTTTCTCTCTTCCCCTACTCATACAAATATATGCCCCTTTCCAATCTTTTCTACCCTCTCCTTTACTTTTTCTCTTTTCCTACTCACACAAATCCGTGCCCCTCCAATCTTTTCTATCCCTCTCCTTTACTTTCTCTTCCCCTACTCACCCAAATCTGTGCCCCTCCAATCTTTTCTATCCTCCTTTACTTTCTCTCTTCCCCTACTCGCACAAATGTGTGCCCCTCCAATCTTTTCTATCCCTCTCCTTTACTTTCTCTTCCCCTACTCACCCAAATCTGTGCCCCTCCAATCTTTTCTATCCTTCTCTTTTACTTTCTCTCTTCCCTACTCGCATAAATGTGTGCCCCTCCAATCTTTTCTATCCCTCTCCTTTACTTTCTCTTCCCCTACTCACCCAAATCTGTGCCCCTTCAATCTTTTCTATCCCTCTCCTTTAGTTATCCTTTCCTTTCTCTCTTCCACTACTCACACAATTCTGTACCCCCCTCCAATCTTTTCTATCCTTCTCCTTTACTTTCTCTTCCCCTACTCAACAACTCTGTGCCCCCTCTAATCTTTTCTATCCCTTTCCTTTATCATTTCCTTGCTCTCTTTCCCTACTAACACAAGTCCACCCAAATGTTCTCCTCTCTCCATCACAATCTCTTTCCTCCCATCTCATAATAATGTCACCCTTTTCCTACAGTTCTCTTTCTTGTCCCTGTATCCCCTATCCAGCTGCCTAGTTGATTTCAGCACCTTGGAGAGCTCCAGTCCTGACAGCCCCTGTCCACACTATGGAGCCTGTGCGCCCTGAACACTGAGTTATTGACTGATTATCGCACTATTAATTTCCTCTCTAATTGCTCCTCCACCTCTCGATTTGAGGTCCTGGAATATTATCAGCTGCACATGTACAGATCTGCCTATGAGATGAGTCAGGGGGAAAACATAGGAAGAATGAATGGAGTAAATAGCAAAATACTGGACAAATTATGGAAGAATATTCAAATATAAGGAGTCTACTAATGTTTAATTACTATATATTATATATATTTATATATATATATATATATATATATATATATATATATATATATAGATAGATAGATAGAGAGAGAGAGAGAGAGAAAGAAAAGAGGGAAGTGGTTGTACCCCATGGTGGTTGTAGGGTAAGGTGCATTGTGAATACAGGGAGTTTCCAACTTCTTTGTGTGAATGATTGGGCAGGGGTGTGTGTATCACCTCTGATCAGGGAAGGTGATGGGCAGAGTTGGTCTCTGTACCCCTATAATAATTTAGGTGGGGGGTAGCAGAAGCAGCACTGGCAGCTATTGGGCACAGTGACTGGAGGGTATACATAGATACAGAGTGAGGGGGCAACAGGGGCTGCTTCCAATTGGGGGGGGACCTCTATAATGAAGAAGGGCAAAGGGGCACCAAGAGCGATATAACAGATAGGAACACAATGATGGTAGGAGATATGTGCACCAGGGCAGCACTCTATCCTTATAACCATCCAAGGTGAGGGTGCACCAGGGGCAGCACTCTATCCTTATAACCATCCAAGGTGAGGGGGCACCAGGGGCAGCACTCTATCCTTATAAACATCCAAGGTGAGGGGGCACCAGGGGCAGCACTCTATCCTTAGAACCATCCAAGGTGAGGGGGCACCAGGGGCAGCACTCTATCCTTATAACCATCCAAGGTGAGGGGGCACCAGGGGCAGCAGTCTATCCTTATAATCATCCAAAGTGAGGGGGCACCAGGGGCAGCACTCTATCCTTATAATCATCCAAGGTGAGGGTGCACCAGGGGCAGCACTCTATCCTTATAACCATCCAAGGTGAGGGGGCACCAGGGGCAGCACTCTATCCTTATAACCATCCAAGGTGAGGGGGCACCAGGGGCAGCACTCTATCCTTATAACCATCCAAGGTGAGGGGGCACCAGGGGCAGCAGTCTATCCTTATAATCATCCAAAGTGAGGGGCACCAGGGGCAGCACTCTATCCTTATAATCATCCAAGGTGAGGGTGCACCAGGGGCAGCACTCTATCCTTATAACCATCCAAGGTGAGGGGGCACCAGGGGCAGCACTCTATCCTTATAACCATCCAAGGTGAGGGGGCACCAGGGGCAGCACTCTATCCTTATAACCATCCAAGGTGAGGGGGCACCAGGGGCAGCACTCTATCCTTATAACCATCCAAGGTGAGGGTGCACCAGGGGCAGCACTCTATCCTTATAACCATCCAAGGTGAGGGGGCACCAGGGGCAGCAGTCTATCCTTATAACCATGCAGGGTGAGGGTGCACCAGGGGCAGCAGTCTATTCTTATAACCATGCACGGTGAGGGGGCACCAGGGGCAGCACTCTATCCTTATAACCATCCAAGGTGAGGGTGCACCAGGGGCAGCACTCTATCCTTATAACCATCCAAGGTGAGGGGGCACCAGGGGCAGCACTCTATCCTTATAACCATCCAAGGTGAGGGGGCACCAGGGGCAGCAGTCTATCCTTATAACCATCCAAGGTGAGGGGGCACCAGGGGCAGCACTCTATCCTTATAACCATGCAGGGTGAGGGGGCACCAGGGGCAGCACTCTATCCTTATAACCATGCAGGGTGAGGGGGCACCAGGGGCAGCAGTCTATTCTTATAACCATGCAGGGTGAGGGTGCACCAGGGGCAGCAGTCTATTCTTATAACCATGCACGGTGAGGGGGCACCAGGGGCAGCAGTCTATTCTTATAACCATGCAGGGTGAGGGGGCACCAGGGGCACCACTGTGTTGGGGGGTTGATGTGTGTACTCCTATAATAAAGCAGGGTGTGGGTACACCTGGAGTCATTGGCAGGAAAGGGGCACAGTGATAGTTGTAGATATGTGCGATACAAAGTGAAGGGGCATCCTTGAGCATTAGATACATTTGGGGGGCACCAGGGTATGTGGGGTGTTGTGTGTGTATCCCTATGAAGCAGGGTGAGGGGCAGGATGATGGCTACAGATGTGTTTATCCTTATACCGACCCAGAATGAGGGGCTCCAGGTGCAGCTTTGACATTCTGGGGGCACAGGGGTAGATAGGGGATGCGTGTACCCCTATAATGAGGTGAGGGGGCACCATGAGGGGCATTGGCAGCAGCAGATATGTGCAATATAAAGTTGAGGGGGCTCCAGTAGCAGCAGGGCACATGGGGGTAGGGTGATTTGGGTGTTTACCTTTATAATGAAAAAGGTTGAGGGGCACCATGGGGGGGCATTGGCAGCTGAGGGGCACAATGATATCAGCAAATCTGTGCGATATAAAGGGGGGGGGGGTCTTCCAAAGCAGCAGAGACAGTTGGGGGCAGCAGGGATTATGGGGGATGATTTGGGTGTTTACCCCTATAATGAAGATTGAGGGGAGACTATGGGGGGCATTAGCAGCTGAGAGGCACATTGAGAATAGTAGATATGCGCAATATAAAGGTGAAGGGGCAGCAGGGCAGATGGGGAATGTGTGTACCCCTTTAATGAAGCAGATTGAGGGGGCACTAGCTGAGGGGCTGGATGATAGTAGTGGATATGTGTGATATAAAAGTGATGGGGGTTCAGGAACAGCAGTGACATTGGGGGGCAGCAGGGTATATGGGAGTATGTGTACCCCTATAATGAGGTAAAGTGAGGGAGAACAGGAGCAGCACTGGGAGCTGAGGTGTAGGATGATAGCAGCAGGTATGTGTGATATAAAGGTGAGGGGGCTCCAGGAGCAGCAGGAGAGATGGGGGGTATGTGTACCCCTATAATTAGGCAGGGTGAGGTGGCACAGGAGCAGCTCTGGCAGTGGGGGCAGGATGATACTAGTAGATATGTGTGATATAAAGGTGAGGGGCCTCCAGATGTAGCAGTGACATTTGGGGGGGCAGCAGGGTATGTGGGTGGGTATGTGTACCCCTATAATGAGGCAGGGTGAGGGGCACAGGAGAAGCACTGACAGCTGAGAACAGGATGATAGTAGTAGATATGTGTGATATAAAGGTGAGGGGGCTCCAGGATCAGCAGTGACATTGGGGGGCAGCAGGGTATATGGGGGGGGGGGTATGTGTACCCCTATAATGAGGCAGGGTGAGGGGCACAGCTCTGGCAGTGGGGGCAGGATGATAGTAGTAGATATGTGTGATATAAAGGTGAGGGGCTCCAGGATCAGCAGTGACATTGGGGGGCAGCAGGGTATATGGGGAGTATGTGTACCCCTATAATGAGGCAGGGTGAGGTGGCACAGGAGCAGCTCTGACAGCTGAGAACAGGATGATAGTAGTAGATATGTGTGATATAAAGGTGAGGGGGCTCCAGGATCAGCAGTGACATTGGGGGGCAGCAGGGTATGTGGGGGGCTATGTGTACCCCTATAATGAGGTAGGGTGAGTGGCACAGGAGCAGCTCTGGCAGTGGGGCAGGATGATAGTAGATGATAGCAGCAGATATGTGTGATATAAAGGTGAGGGGGCTCCAGATGCAGCAGTGACATTGGGGGGCAGCAGGTTATATGGGTGGGTATGTGTACCCCTATAATGAGGCAGGGTGAGGGGCACAGGAGCAGCTCTGACAGCTGAGGGGCAGGATGATAGTAGCAGATCTGTGTGATATAAAGGTGAGGGGCACAGCTCTGGCAGTGGGGGCAGGATGATAGTAGTAGATATGTGATATAAAGGTGAGGGGGCTCCAGATGCAGCAGTGACATTGGGGGGCAGCAGGTTATATGGGGGCTATGTGTACCCCTATAATGAGGCAGGGTGAGGGGCACAGCTCTGGCAGTGGGGGCAGGATGATAGTAGTAGATATGTGTGATATAAAGGTGAGGGGGCTCCAGATGCAGCAGTGACATTGGGGGTCCGCAGGGTATATGGGGGGCTGTGTGTACCCCTATAATGAGGCAGGGTGAGGGCACAGCTCTGGCAGTGGGGGCAGGATGATAGTAGTAGATATGTGATATAAAGGTGAGGGGGCTCCAGGATCAGCAGTGACATTGGGGGCAGCAGGTTATATGGGGGGGGGCTATGTGTACCCCTATAATGAGGCAGGGTGAGGGGCACAGGAGCAGCACTGACAGCTGAGAACAGGATGATAGTAGTAGATATGTGTGATATATAGGTGAGGGGCTCCAGATGCAGCAGTGACATTGGGGGGCAGCAGGGTATATGGGGGGTATGTGTACCCCTATAATGAGGCAGGGTGAGGGGCACAGGAGCAGTTCTGGCAGTGGGGCAGGATGATAGTAGTAGATATGTGATATAAAGGTGAGGGGGCTCCAGATGCAGCAGTGACATTGGGGGGCCGCAGGTTATATGGGGGGGTATGTGTACCCCTATAATGAGGCAGGGTGAGGGGCACAGGAGCAGCACTGACAGCTGAGAACAGGATGATAGTAGTAGATATGTGTGATATAAAGGTGAGGGGGCTCCAGATGCAGCAGTGACATTGGGGGGCAGTAGGGTATATGGGGGTATGTGTATCCCTATAATGAGGCAGGTTGAGGGGGCACAGGAGCAGCTCTGACAGCTGAGGGGCAGGATGATAGTAGTAGATATGTGATATATAGGTGAGGGGGCTCCAGATGCAGCAGTGACATTGGGGGTCCGCAGGGTATATGGGGGGGCTATGTGTACCCCTATAATGAGGCAGGGTGAGGGCACAGCTCTGGCAGTGGGGCACAGTGCAGGGAGGGGGGATGTGTCTGTTTTTGTGTCTGTCTGCACTCTTGGAATTATGAAAAATACCAGCATCGACATTGGACTTCAGCTTCGATTAAGGGAGATGGGACATGACAAGACGCGATCAATACCCAGGCCGGCCTATAAAGTGTCAAGTAATGAATCAATTTCGACTAAATTTTCCATTTTTCAGAAGCCGTTCGGAGAGAGAAGAATATCCTCTTTTGTAAAGATATTATTATCGATTTCGGCGGCAATTTGACATCAGGGTAGTTAATTCCACTCAGAATAAAATTGAAAACACTTGAGAGAGGAGAGAGAGGGAGAGGAGCTGGGAAGACAAAGGATGGAGGGGGTGGGGGACAGATCAGGAGATGGAGGGATGGGGTGAGACAAAGAGATAAAGGAGAGAACACACAGAACTCATCCCAATGGAGAGAAAGGCCCCACACTCACCATGGATTGCTTTATCCCATCCATTTACATAGCACAAGTTATGGGGTCACCTGATTAATATTGGGCTCCTCATTATCTTCAATGACAAATTAAACAAAACTTCCTAAACAGCCACAAAGTCACAGGAGTCATAGTCCAGAGACATACCATTACGCCAACGTTCCAGGACACTACACCCCCAGGTGATGTGGGTTCAGTCATTCCTATGAGCGCAGGGGTGGCAACTGCACCCAGGCCCCCAAAAGTCCCTGTGACCTATAGAAAAAACCTAATGGAGAAGAAACGATGCAAAAAGTGATGATCCAACGTCGGCTCAAAAGAAGAAAAAAATCCTCAAATTCCATAGTTTATCAGATGATAAAAAGATTGTAACCAACGCGTTTCAGGCATGTAGAGCCCTTACTATCTACCCTACGCGTTTCAGGCATGTACAGCCCTTACTATCTACCCTACGCGTTTCAGGCATGTAGAGCCCTTACTATCTACCCTACGCGTTTCAGGCATGTACAGCCCTTACTATCTACCCTACGCGTTTCAGGCATGTAGAGCCCTTACTATCTAACCACGTTTCAGACGTAGTGTCCTTACTGTACAACTAACATGTTTCAGACATGTAGTGCCCTTACTACCTAACCAATGCATTTCAAGCATATAGTCCCCTTATTACCTAATTAACGTGTTTCAGGCATGTAGTGACATAGTACCTAACCAACACGTTTCAAACATGTAGTGCCCTTACTTCATAACCAACACATTTCAGGCGTGTAGAGTCCTTGCTATCTAACCAACGCATTTCAGGCATGTAGTGCCTTTACTTCATAATCCACCTGATGAAGACAGATACACTGTCGAAACGCGTTGTAGGAAGTGAGGGACAAAACAGGTCTGTAGAATTTCTCCCCTGGTTAGTGTATGCTTTCTAAAGCCCTAGCGATTTTAAAAGACCGCTTTGATCTCCCTACATGTTTACTTCATAATCAACGCGTTTCAGACATGTAGTACATTTACTACTTAACCAACGCGTTTGAGGCATATAGTCCCTTACTAACCAACATATTTCAGACCTGTATTGCTCTTACTATCTAACCAACGCATTTCAGGCATGTAGTGCCCTTACTATCTAACCAATACATTTCAGGCAGGTAGTGCCCTTACTATCTAACCAATGCATTTCAGGCATGTAGTGCCCTTACTATCTAACCAATGCATTTCAGGCATGTAGTGCCCTTACTATCTAACCAATACATTTCAGGCATGTAGTGCCCTTACTATTTAACCATCGCATTTCAGGCATATAGAGCCCTTACTATCTAACCAACGCATTTCAGGCATGTAGTGCCCTTACTATCTAACCAATGCATTTCAGGCATGTAGTGCCCTTACTATCTAACCATCGCATTTCAGGCATATAGAGCCCTTACTATCTAACCAACACATTTCAGGCATGTAGTGCCTTTACTTCATAATCCACCTGATGAAGACAGATACACTGTCGAAACGCGTTGTGGGAAGTGAGGGACAAGACAGGTCTGTAGAATTTCTCCCCTGCTTAGTGCATGCTTTCTAAAGCCCTAGCGATTCTAAAAGACCGCTTTGTTCTCCCTACTTGTTTACTTCATAATCAACGCGTTTCAGACATGTAGTGCATTTACTATCTAACCAACGCGTTTGAGGCATATAGTCCCTTACTAACCAACATGTTCCAGACATGTATTGCTCTTACTATCTAACCAACGCATTTCAGGCATGTAGTGCCCTTACTATCTAACCAATGCATTTCAGGCATGTAGTGCCCTTACTATCTAACCAATGCATTTCAGGCATGTAGTGCCCTTACTATCTAACCAACACATTTCAGGCATGTAGTGCCCTTACTATCTAACCAACGCATTTCAGGCATGTAGTGCCTTTACTAGCTAACCAACACATTTCAGGCATGTAGTACCCTTACTATCTAACCAATGCATTTCAGGCATGTAGTGCCCTTACTATCTAATCAAAGCATTTCGGACATGTAGTGCCCTTACTATCTAATCAAAGCATTTCGGACATGTAGTGCCCTTACCACTTACTTGAAACGCGTTGGTCATAATTTTATCATCTCTTTCTTATTGTTACTTCCGATATTGCCCTTGACTTTATCCACGCACCACGCTTATATATTTGTTGGATGTTAACCTCCTTGGACAGGGAGCTAATAATCATTTATTGTTGTCTACTTACATAATTTGGACCCTAATGACTCCATACAGGATCTGGCTACTGCAGATGGGGCTACTTGAGCTACCACGTTTCTGAAAATCCCATAGAAATGAATGGGAATTATGGAAACATTATGGCACAGAGCGTTTTTCAGTAACTCTTCAGTTAGGTAAACAATTAACCCCCTGCTGTGTCCACAACTCTCATTCATTTTTATGGGCATTAAGGAAACACAGTATGTCAAACAATTTTGACTTTTTTGAAAACACCATTTCTTGTGGAATCTGGCAGCAGGTTTTTTCTATTTAATCTGAGAGCAGCCGAGAGCCTGATTCCAGGGATGTATCACTTATGCAGCAGCTTGCTATAGATTCAATACAATCAGTGTTTTATCTGCAGGAGATTATCACTGCAGGACTAGGTGTGTCTTAGAGGAAAGTCATCCAAAGCTGCCGATTTCAGTGGAACCACCTCACCTCCTAGTCTCTCAACAGATATCAGAAGAGAGAAGGGTCGGGCAGCTTAAACGTCAAAGGCCGAATCGATTTTTTTAATTTTAGTTTTTTTACAGGGGGCAGCAAGTGGAGTCTGACAGCAGCTTTCTCCTCTCTCCCCATTGGAAACACATGAATGTTGGAGTCAGTATAGGCAGGTCTGGAGAGAGCTGTAAAGTTGAGATGGGGATATCCCTTTAAGGAAAGTTGTAAATGACTATATACGTTATATAGAAGTTAGCTGATGATGGAACAACCATTAAATGAACATTCATCTACTTCAAGCAGCACTCCAGTGGGTTTTTTATCACATCGCTGTAGTGGTGCTGTAAAGCTAAGTCCCCTGAGCCCTGTCCTATATACTCACCTTTTGCCGCCTTCATCCTTTTCCAGCGTTGCTCTGGTCGGCCTGCGAAGAAAGTGACGATTCATGGATCACGCCGGAGGTCACAATTCAATGCATCTCGCTGGGAGCCTCGTTCTGGCCTTGCTCTGGCCTCATTCTGGTGTAGTTTTGGCCTCAGTCTGGTGTCGATCTGGCCTCGGTCTGGCCTTGCTCCGGCCTTAGTCTGGCGTCCGTCTGGCGTCATTCTGGTGTAGTTCTGGCCTCGGTCTGGTGTCACTCCAGCCTTAGTCTGGCCTCAGTCTGGCATCATTCTGGTGTAGTTCTGGCCTTGGTCCAGCATCACTCTGGCCTAGGTCTGGCGTCATTCTTTTGTAGTTCTGGCCTTGGTCTGGCATCACTCTGGCCTCGGTCTGGCGTCGCTCAGGCCTTTGTCTGGTGTATTTCTGGCCTTGGTCTGGCATCATTCTGGTGCAGTTCTGGCCTAAGTCATGGGGAGAGACAGCGCACACAGGGAGAGACAGCGCACACAGGGAGAGACAGCGCACACAGGGAGAGACAGCGCACACAGGGAGAGACAGCGCACACAGGGAGAGACAGCGCACACAGGGAGAGACAGCGCACACAGGGAGAGACAGCACACAGGGAGAGACAGCGCACACAGGGAGAGACAGCACACACAGGGAGAGACAGCACACACAGGGAGAGACAGCGCACACAGGGAGAGACAGCGCACACAGGGAGAGACAGCGCACACAGGGAGAGACAGCGCACACAGGGAGAGACAGCGCACACAGGGAGAGACAGCACACACAGGGAGAGACAGCGCACACAGGGAGAGACAGCGCACACAGGGAGAGACAGCACACACAGGGAGAGACAGCGCACACAGGGAGAGACAGCGCACACAGGGAGAGACAGCGCACACAGGGAGAGATGTGGCGCCCCGCAACGAGTGCGTCACAAGGGAGTATTGCAGCCGCAATATTCTCTAGACAAAGCAGTGAAATAGTTAACTCAGAGATCCAACCCAACATACAACACCTAGAACAGGGGACCAATCATAGGTCCTGGTGGGTGGAGTGTTAGGGTAGTGAATAGAACACAATAATCTAGATAGTTAGTGAGAACGTAGTCTAGAACTTGAAGAGAGCAGACTAGAACTTGGAGTGGAGCGGGGGCTCCGCACTCCGTGCGGGCCCCTGGGCCGTCACCGGTCGGGTGTCCGCACCTGAGGCCTTAACTACCGGGAATGGGCATTTCTACACGGGTTCCCAAAAGACTCCCGTGCCCACAACTTACAGCCGGTTCACTGGTACCGAAGCTGGCAGCAGTTCACCTCTGTCACGCGAACCAGCCCCGTGGAGGAGCAGCTTTATAGGAGCACCCCACCACCAGCCAGTTTCCAGTCGTCTAACCAGCGGTGTACCCACCGAGGGACCCAAGGCTCCCCAAAGAATCCAGAACGTACATCATGGATAGGGCATTGAAGCAGCCTCCCCGTACCCGACCTGGTATTCCTGGGCGACGCTGGCAAGAGAAGCTAAGGAGGTAGAGAGGAGGTACACTGCGGATCTCTGAGGAGCACTATCACTGCTGAGTCCACCCGGTCTTCTACTCAACCACTGTAAGCCATGTACTGCCTGCTGGTTACAGTAAAGAACCGTTGCAGAGACTAACTGTGTCCGTGTCTCCTTATGAACTGTCCGTCATGAACTTAAGGTAACCGCAGCTGCCGCACAACATCTTGAGCAGCTCCAGCCCCCGGGGACCACCGCTCAGCCTGTGGGGAGCGTAACATCTTGCTGCTGTCCATCACCCCGGGAGGTTCCGCAGCGTCGGTAGCCCTTACCGAATCTACTCATAGGTGGCGTCACGAAGAAAACAAATTAAAACCCCTTTTTAATCTGTTCCCGTAAGACGACCTCAATTTTGATCTGCACTACACCGGGCCCCACTACCGGCAGGCGCGGTCCATCCGTGACAAGGAAGGAGAAGAATCGCCTGTCTAAACCGGGAGTAACCCTGGCCCCTGGTGTGCGTCAGAAAATGGCGTCACGAACAGGATACGAGCAGGCCCGTTACCAACGGGTATGTTGTGCTTAAACTGGACTTTATTGTCTACAATTGGACTTTGTTCGTCCTAAAAAGAACTTTCCCGCCTTTACACCATTGGGTCAAGATGGCGCCCAAGATGGCGTTCCCGCCACAAGAAGCCGCCACGTGAAGCCCAAGAGTGAGTCAACCCCCCCCCCCTCACTGTGGGAGGGCCAAAGACAAAAGGCGCCAAACTCTTTGTCCGCCCTGATTGCTCGAATCAACCATGGGGGCGGATCCCAAAGACTTTTCCCACGATTGGACTACAAAAGCCCAGAGGAGATGGGAGTGTCATACCTGGACACACCGACAGAGAGAGAAGACATCTTCACCAGCTCAACCAGAACGTCTTACCGGTTGATCGGGTGTGGTTTCCCTCCAAAGAAGAATGGCCAGCATGAGACTCCAAGACCTGATGCGGGAGGTCGAGGCGGAGGCCAGAGCAGCCATAAGCCAACCGGGTCCGGATCCTGCCCTTACCATAGACGGCAGTCCCGACTTCTGGCTAGAGGCTCTACAAGACCTCCGGGTGCGGTTACTAGAGACAGTGGAATGGACGATCCGTAGCTGGAGCGCGACCCTAGGCAGACGACTACACCATGCGATGCAGCAGAGCCGACCGGGTGCAGCTTCTCCAAGCCCAGACGACGTCACCAGCTTCTCGACCGCCTCACCCTCGCCTACCACCTGTCCTGCTCCGTCACCTGAGCCAATAGACTGTGTCATTCCGGTGGAGGCCGCAACTCGACCCGTTCCAGCGACCAACATCGCAACCGATTCCGTTCTTGAGCCGGAGCTCATAACACGCTCCATGGAAGAACTCGATCTCTACCAGGTTCCACCTGCGGAACCCGCGACTAGTTTCCACACTACCGAGACTGTCGCTTGTTTCTCCCTTGAACCGGAGGCCTCCTCTGCAACCACAGAGGCCTACCTGGTAACCGGGATTGAAACACCTTTACCTGCGGAAACAGATGAAGAGGCAGGCAGCCTGGAAGCCCTGCAGGACGTCCCTACGGAAGGATCCGCAGCACCACCGCCCCGTTGTACAACGGAACAAGCTTTAACGTCTTTCATCAACGAGCAGCCTGATGTGGTCATCGAGGAAGAGGTCGGAGAGGATGACGACGAGACCCACAGCACCGCTGAGGATTTCGACACCGGGTTCGCTTGGGGAGACAACAAGGAACTTCCTTCCGGGCACACAGCTCGGGTACACTGGTCGGGTGCACTGCCGACACCTTCCCCTGTGCCGTTCCACCGGGTTCCGATACAGACAGCCCGCCAAGTTCAAGCTTCCCGCCAAACCACCAGCTCCATTACTCATCTTTACACCCCGAGCCGTAACGACGGAGATGTACGCCAGAAACGACGAGAGGAGTGGCAAGCCCGAGAACGCGCCAACATGGAGGCCCGTGCCGAGGCTCGCCGCCAGCCGCCGCTGCCTGATGAACTCCGCCGTGAAGGTAGAATTTCCACCTTTAACTTAAATACCGGGTGGGGGTTCGCTTGGGAGGTGGGTTTGAATGAGGAGGTGTTTGTGGGGCGCCGGGACGTTGAGTCAAACTTGCCAAGAGGACATCCCGATCGCGACCTATACCGGGGCGATATTATCACCTATGAGCGCTATGCTTGTGCAGATGGGTGGTTCGCTATCCGGGTGCGCCATCACCCTCAGAGCCAGTGACTTTAAAGCTTGAACTTCATCAATGACTCTGTTCCCGTTAATCATTGACTGTGTGATCTCGCGGCTACAGCCTGGACTCTAGTTAAAGTACAGCCGACCGCCCGCCGGGTCCGCACAAAGTGATTACCTGTTTCTTTGCTTATAACATCAAAGCATTTCTTTACCTGTTTTTCTATTTTAATAAAAGTGTGTCATATATGTATAAAAATGTAAAAACCTCTGTAATGTGAGTAGTTTGACGCTTGGGGACAAGCTGATTTAACCAAGGGGGAGTGTGGCGCCCCGCAACGAGTGCGTCACAAGGGAGTATTGCAGCCGCAATATTCTCTAGACAAAGCAGTGAAATAGTTAACTCAGAGATCCAACCCAACATACAACACCTAGAACAGGGGACCAATCATAGGTCCTGGTGGGTGGAGTGTTAGGGTAGTGAATAGAACACAATAATCTAGATAGTTAGTGAGAACGTAGTCTAGAACTTGAAGAGAGCAGACTAGAACTTGGAGTGGAGCGGGGGCTCCGCACTCCGTGCGGGCCCCTGGGCCGTCACCGGTCGGGTGTCCGCACCTGAGGCCTTAACTACCGGGATTGGGCATTTCTACACGGGTTCCCAAAAGACTCCCGTGCCCACAACTTACAGCCGGTTCACTGGTACCGAAGCTGGCAGCAGTTCACCTCTGTCACGCGAACCAGCCCCGTGGAGGAGCAGCTTTATAGGAGCACCCCACCACCAGCCAGTTTCCAGTCGTCTAACCAGCGGTGTACCCACCGAGGGACCCAAGGCTCCCCAAAGAATCCAGAACGTACATCATGGATAGGGCATTGAAGCAGCCTCCCGTACCCGACCTGGTATTCCTGGGCGACGCTGGCAAGAGAAGCTAAGGAGGTAGAGAGGAGGTACACTGCGGATCTCTGAGGAGCACTATCACTGCTAAGTCCACCCGGTCTTCTACTCAACCACTGTAAGCCATGTACTGCCTGCTGGTTACAGTAAAGAACCGTTGCAGAGACTATCTGTGTCCGTGTCTCCTTATGAACTGTCCGTCATGAACTTAAGGTAACCGCAGCTGCCGCACAACATCTTGAGCAGCTCCAGCCCCGGGGACCACCGCTCAGCCTGTGGGGAGCGTAACATCTTGCTGCTGTCCATCACCCCGGGAGGTTCCGCAGCGTCGGTAGCCCTTACCGAACCTACTCATAGGTGGCGTCACGAAGAAAACAAATTAAAACCCCTTTTTAATCTGTTCCCGTAAGACGACCTCAATTTTGATCTGCACTACACCGGGCCCCACTACCGGCAGGCGCGGTCCACCCGTGACAAGGAAGGAGAAGAATCGCCTGTCTAAACCGGGAGTAACCCTGGCCCCTGGTGTGCGTCAGAGACAGCGCACACAGGGAGAGACAGCGCACACAGGGAGAGACAGCACACAAAGGGGCTGAGCGCATCGGGACAATTTCTAGCATATATATATGCCGCATTTCCTATGGAAGAATATAAGAAGTGATAGACTGTATGAAGAAAAGTATGTGCACCCTTCACAGTTCACCTCTGACATTCTATGTACATCCATAGACAGGGGCGGACCTTAACCCCACGGGGCCCTGGTGCAGCCATGTTGAGGAGTTGAGGAGCGGGGTGGGGGGTACTGGCGGCGCGGTCTGCTGAGGAGCAGGGGGAGGATTGAGGGGGTTTGAGGGTAGTGCTGGCGGCGCGGTCTGCTGTCAGGGGGTTGTGGAGGGGTGCTGGCGGCTGGCAGCGCGGTCTGCTGTTGGGGGTTGTGGAGGGGTGCTGGCGGCCAGCAGCTCTCCTACCTGCTGAGCCGCGCCGTTCCTGGGAGCCGAAGAGGCAGAGGAGAGGAGGGGAGGGATCAGGCAAGGGAAGCAGGAAGCTTTCTGCTTCCCTTGCCTGACCCTCTTCTCCTCTGACCCTCCTCTCCTCTGACATCGGGTTACAGGGGTCGGCTGGGGGGCCCCTTCAGGCTTGAAGGGGCCCCCTAGCCGGTCGGGGCCCTGGTGCAGCTGAACCAGCTGCACCACGGTAGTTCCGCCCCTGTCCATAGACATTAATATGGAGTCGTCCTCTGCAGATATAGCGGCTCCTGCTCTTCTGGAAGGGATTTCTACACGATTTTAAAGGTTTTTTTGCTCCTTCGTCCAGAACAGAAGACCATTTGTGGGTCAGACCCTGATGTTGGGGGAGGCCTGGATCACAATCTCAGGGGAAATGGGCCTGAATAACAAATCTTAACCAAGATGTGTCCCTAGGGGTGTAACTACAATAGGTGCAGGGGTTGCAATTGCACTGGGGCCCTGGAGCCCTGGGGGGCCCAAAAGTCCCTTTGGCCTTTAGAAAAAGCCTAATGCTATTGGAGATTGCAATAATTGGGGGCCATGAGCTGTTACACCACTGGGTGTCTGTACAGATGGGGCGGACGTCAAGGCACATTTGGGATATTTTTCTCCTCCATATGAATAACTTGGGCTCATAGTAGGTTGAACTTGATGGATTTGTGTCTTTTTCAATCTCAAACTTTGTTACTTTGATTGTATGTCACTATGACACTTTAATACCATGTTCCTGACACTATGTGATATTATGTATCTGCACAGTGTTACTTCCATACTAGGTGACACTATAATACTATGTTGCAATGACGCTTTGTTACTCTGACACTATAATACTATGTCACTAGGACACTGTATGACTTTGATACTAGGTACATATGACACTTGAGTCACATTGAACATTTCCTTCTAATGTTGGAGTAACTGAAGTCTCGTGTCTTCACCCAAGAGATGTCTGCAATATACAGATGATGGGATGATGGGAGTTGTGGTCACTTGTGTTTGGCTGATTGCATTCTCTCCTGTGCTGATTTCTGTCGCCCCTCAAAATGTTATTTACCAAAAATAAAGCCATCGCCCGGCGCCCCCACCTGACCCGCTCTGCTCTCCACAAGCCATTCACCATTTACCAATAGGAGCCCCTGAGATCACAATATACAGTCCCCGGAGGAGGAGGACAGGGGAGGACTGTCAACTTCATTGTGATGGGGCGGAGAAACCGAATAGATGGAAGTCACAAGATGTGGGGCCTACTAAATATACACTGGATTCATGTATTGTGTATATGTATTACACACATTATCTATCCATCCATCTTATTAAAAATAAGGGTTCAGAAACCGCAATAAATTACTAATGGGGTGCAAAACGAGGTAAGACCAGTCCTCCAATATGTCCACAATATGCAGGAAGCACACCAATGTAGCAAAAGAGAAAATACTTAAAGTCCCATAACGGTGACATTACAGTCCACATGAAAACCTGTCTGAGAAAAATCATGCTATAGTCTTAAAGGTCACCATTATGGGCCATTAAATATGTTTCTGTTTTGCTACATTGGTGTGCTGCCTGCAATATTCAGATCCATCTCTCCATCTCTCCATCTATCCATCCATACTTCCATTCAGCCATCCCTGCATCTATCCACTCTCCGTCCAGCCAGCCATCTCTCCGTCCAGCCATTCATCTCTCCGTCCCATCCAGCCATTCATCTCTCCGTCCCATCCAGCCATTCATCTCTCCGTCCCAGCCAGCCATCTCTCCATCCCATCCAGCCATCTCTCCGTCCCATCCAGCCATTCATCTCTCCGTCCCATCCAGCCATTCATCTCTCCGTCCCATCCAGCCATTCATCTCTCCGTCCCAGCCAGCCATCTCTCCGTCCCATCCAGCCAGCCATCTCTCCGTCCCATCCAGCCAGCCATCTCTCCGTCCCATCCAGCCAGCCATCTCTCCGTCCCATCCAGACATTCATCTCTCCGTCCCATCCAGCCATTCATCTCTCCGTCCAATCCAGCCATTCATCTCTCCGTCCCATCCAGCCATCTCTCCGTCCCATCCAGCCAGCCATCTCTCCGTCCCATCCAGCCATTCATCTCTCCGTCCCATCCAGCCATCTCTCCGTCCCATCCAGCCATCTCTGACAATCCAACATCCACCTCTGTGTCAATCCATACATCCACCTATCTGGCAATCCATCCACCTCTCCTGCAAGCCATCCACCTCTCCGGCAAACCATCCACCTCTCCGGCAAGCCATCCACCTCTCCGGCAAGCCATCCACCTCTCCGGCAAGCCATCCACCTCTCCGGCAAGCCACCCACCTCTCCGGCAAGCCATCCACCTCTCCGGCAAGCCATCCACCTCTCCGGCAATCCATCCACCTCTCCGGCATTCCATCCACCTCTCCGGCAAGCCATCCACCTCTCCGGCAAGCCATCCACCTCTCCGGCAAGCCATCCACCTCTCCGGCAAGCCATCCACCTCTCCGGCAAGCCATCCATCTCTCCGGCAATCCATCCATTTATCTCTAAGTCAGTCCATCCAATATTAAAATGGATAGATAATAGATTGATAAATAAATAGAAAAACATGGTGGCGTGGAGAAAGAACGGGCAGAAAGAAAGTTGGACGACGAAGAAAGAGCCACTTGTCATGAGAGTGTGGCCAGCAATGTGTGGATGACTGGAGGCAGATGGTGACAGGACATTATGTCTAGATGGGGTTCACTGACAATGATAATCAATGGGAGACATTGTCAATATATGGGGGCTATGTAGGTGGAGGATATTATTGTATGAGGACCACATGGGGGGACTTTATGTATGGCGGCTACAAAGAGGAGAATATCAATATCCGAGGGCCACACAGGTCGTAGAGCCCGGCGTTGCCTGGGACAGTAACTACATATATATTATATTAGGCAGTGTTGCATAGTGGTGTATTCATGTATTGTGCAACAAAGGGGAACGTTTTTGGCCCTGGGGTCCAGAGAACTCCACTGTTCTTCAACTGTATTGAAGTGAATGGGTCAGAGCTGCAATACCGCACATCACCTATAGACAGGGGTGGCGCTGTTTTAAAAGAAACAATCAATGTTTTCTAATTCTGTACAACCTCTATAGGGGAGCTGTGTGAATGTGGTAGGGGATAGTCTCTCTTTTATGGAGGGATCCCAACGTTCTGTCGCTTTTCTTTGTGCTGTAAAACAATAGGATTTCAGTTCCCACTAATTAACTGTGGAGAGCGATCTCTGGCGCGGTCCTGAACTGGCGACTCCTGACTGTAAAGTGCCGCGACTCCAATCAATAGAGCAGACAGGAAAATATCACTTTGACGTTTTATGTTGCCAAATTGACAAGAGGATTCAGTCTCATAGAGACGCCGCTACGTTTCCATCCAATAGTGAATAAACTCCGGCCCCCTCTGGTTATATACTGTCCAGTCATTAGGTGCCTGTAGGGCATTTGTTTAGTGTCTGGACTTATCACAGCTGCCTGCACATGATATTAGAGCAGAGCCGTCATCATATTTGCCAACACAAACTGCATAAAGTGAGTAGACCTTATGAGACTGGTGTACTTATTTTGAAAATCCACATCAGAATGACTGAACACTCCTTTCTGAAAGTTAAATTTCACTCTCTGCCCATGTAGCCTAATTGACTGATCCTCAGTGTCTCTCCTCCCTGCTGCTCCCTAATCTCTGAATAAGCCACCTGGTCTGATTGACAGCACCTCAGTGTCCCTCTTCCCTGCTGCTACTGAAATCTAACACCACTCAGTACAAGCTGCAGCTGTCAGTCAGGTTATGTGGGTAGGGACTTTGCCCTCAGAATATATTTTGTTCTTTAGATTAGATGGATTTATATAATGCTTATTTTACTATCAGGATTATACAGTCATGTTGACATTGATATTCTAAGTAAATACACCAGTCTCCTCAGGTCTACGGGATCTACATTATAAAGGTATGCAGTTTGTATAAAGAAAGCCTGGCTTCATATAGGCTTTAAAGAGTAAACTTTTTGCAAGAAAATTAATAACTTGGAAAACTTATAACAATGCCGATGTGGGAGTGGAGCATTAACCTCACTTATTTTACTCCCGGGACTCGGGTATTGAAGTCCAAGCAATGGACACCCCCTTTAAGCTCGCCTGACCTCATCTGTCAGATCTGTGCTCTTTCTGCCACTTTGCTGTGTGCTCAGCACAATCCCAGGCCCTTCTGTCTTGTCTAGCAAGAACCAGCCACAAAATTATTGAAAGAGCCAATGTGACCTCTGCCATGGATTTACCCCTTACGTAAAGTCGTCCTGTAGAACCACCGTGACTGACTTGGTTTACTAGATAAATATTAAAGGTTGACGCTAGTCACTATTAATGTCTAGGGTGTGACACAGTCACTACCTACAGGAAAATAAACAGCAGGGAAGATGGATAATCTGGGGTAAGGTTCCAAGAAAGCTTGTAGTATTCAGGGAGTAGACAGAGATGTAGTCATGTAATAGTCCAGGGTCAGGTTTCCAGGAGAGCTAGTAGCATTCGTGGAGTAGACAGACTTAGTCATGCAATGGTCCTGGTTCAGGTTCCAGGAGAGCATGTGGTATTCAGGGAGTAGACAGAGACAGTCATGCAACAGTTGAGGGTCAGGTTTCAAGGAGAGCTCACAATATTCAGGGAATAGGCACACTTAGTCATGCATTTATCCAGAGTGAGGTTTCCAGGAGTGCTCACAATATTCAGGGAGTAGACAGATTTAGTCATGCCTTTATCCAATGTGAGGATTCCAGGAGAGCTCACAATATTCAGGGAGTAGACACACATAGTCATGCACTTATGCAGGGTGAGGTTTCTAGGAGAGCTCGTAGTATTTAGGGAGTAGACACACAGTCATGCAACAGTCCAGGGTCAGGTTTTCAGGAATGCACAAAAAGGATTTAGGGGAGTCAACAGAGGCATATTCAGGTCATGTTCCAGGGGTCAAAATGCCAGGAGGTCACAAAATGTACAGGGAGCAGGCAAAGCGGAAATCATGCCACACTCCGAGGTCAGATGACAAAGATCAGAACAGATACAGGAGTGGCAGGCCAACAGCACTTCACATGAATGTACGACTGGCAGAGTTCTGGGAGAGGCTGCTCAGTAAAGTAGCAGAGCAATTACAGGGAAGATGGAACAACTGAGCAAGCCAGCACATCCCTGAACCAGAATGGAAACCTGTGCTGTCAATCACTTACAGCACAGCACCCCAGATACCAAACACGGAGGAATCGTGACACATAGCAAATCTTGACTATACATCCTTAGAGGGGATGTCCAATGAAAACAAGCGCTGTCCACAAGCTTTATGGGCTGATGGACATCACCGGGAGAGTGTGCGCCGCGCAGGAGCTCCTGTATGAGCCAGAACGGAGCGCTGCTCTGGAGGAACAGCTCCTGCCCGTCAGTCACTTCTGCCCCTTACTTTGTTTCCTTAGGTTTATATTCATGTATCAGCCTTTTTCTTCAGACTTCTTTCCTGTCACTGAAGACGTCTGTCCACCTGCGCCTCTCCTCGGCTTTCCCTCGTGCACGCTCACTGCACACTCAATACAGGAGACCAATGAGTTTTAATGGAGCATTAAAAGGAATAATTAGACAGGATCTGGGAAGGATTGTCGTCTTCCTCTGGAACAATGACACCGCTGCTGCGTCTGAAATAGACCCGGACGAGGGCAGCCAGGGCGTTCATCAGCTGTGTGGTATACTTTATGTATTCCTACACACGATGCACAGAACATTTGCTAAGGATAGACTTAAAGGGAATCTGTCTGCAAGATTTGCTATGTAAAGTGACGACAGCATGAGATAGGGGCTGGGACCCTGAATCCAGCGATGTGTCACTTACTACGCTGTGAGCTATTGTTTCAATATAACAAGTGTTTTATCAACAGGAAATTATCACTGCCGGACTATCGCCTCATGCTCCTTGTCCAACCACACTACAGCAGCTGTCAATATACAATGCACATAGAAAGAGGACAATCAGTGGTTTGGGCAGGGTTAGCTGTATGAGCACTGCTACATGTACAGCAGTGAAAACATCTATCACAGCTGCTGCACTCCATAAACATCACTGGAATCAGGGTCTCTGCCTTTACATAATGCTGCTCTAAGATGAGAGAGCAAAAACTGCTGACAGATTCCCTTTAAGGAAAGTGGATCCCAAATATGCACCATCCCTGGTCTATCCCCATTGCTGCTCAGGTCTCTGCAGTTTTGGCTGCAGCTCTGGAGTATAATACAGGAGGTAACTCAGGATCAGTAATGTAATGTATGTACACAGTGACTACACCAGCAGAATAGTGAGTGCAGCTCTGCAGTATAATACAGGAGGTAACTCAGGATCAGTAATGTAATGTATGTGCACAGTGACTGCACCAGTAGAATAGTGAGTGCAGCTCTGGATATAATACAGGAGGATAACTCAGGATCAGTAATGTAATGTATGTACACAGTGACTGCACCAGCAGAATAGTGAGTGCAGCTCTGGAGTATAATACAGGAGGTAACTCAGGATCAGTAATGTAATGTATGTACACAGTGACTGCACCAGCAGAATAGTGAGTGCAGCTCTGGAGTATAATACAGGAGGTAACCAGGATCAGTAATGTAATGTTGTACACAGTGACTGCAGCAGCAGAATAGTGAGTGCAGCTCTGGAGTATAATACAGGATGTAACTCAGGATCAGTAATGTAATGTACACAGTGACTGCACCAGCAGAATAGTGAGTGCAGCTCTGGAGTATAATACAGGAGGTAACTCAGGATCAGTAATGTAATGTATGTACACAGTGACTGCAGCAGCAGAATAGTGAGTGCAGCTCTGCAGTATAATACAGGAGGTAACTCAGGATCAGTAATGTAATGTATGTACACAGTGACTGCACCAGCAGAATAGTGAGTGCGGCTCTGGAGTATAATACAGGGAGGTAACTCAGGATCAGTAATGTAATGTATGTACACAGTGACTACACCAGCAGAATAGTGAGTGCAGCTCTGCAGTATAATACAGGAGGTAACTCAGGATCAGTAATGTAATGTATGTGCACAGTGACTGGCACCAGAATATATGAGTGCAGCTCTGGAGTATAATACAGGAGGTAACTCAGGATCAGTAATGTAATGTATGTACACAGTGACTACACCAGCAGAATAGTGAGTGCAGCTCTGGAGTATAATACAGGAGGTAACTCAGGATCAGTAATGTAATGTATGTACACAGTGACTGCACCAGCAGAATAGTGAGTGCAGCTCTGGAGTATAATACAGGAGGTAACTCAGGATCAGTAATGTAATGTATGTACACAGTGACTGCACCAGCAGAATAGTGAGTGCAGCTCTGGAGTATAATACAGGAGGTAACTCAGGATCAGTAATGTAATGTATGTACACAGTGACTCACCAGCAGAATAGTGAGTGCAGCTCTGGAGTATAATACAGGAGGTAACTCAGGATCAGTAATGTAATGTATGTACACAGTGACTCCACCAGCAGAATAGTGAGTGCAGCTCTGGAGTATAATACAGGACACGTTTACGTAAACTTATTCGATGATTTCTTTAACAGTGAAAGTTGTCTTTATGTCAAGTTTCATTCCAACAGATGTTATAGCATCAGCAGAATAAGCAACATCTCTAATAAAGGAAAGTATTAATACAGAAAGGAGCAAAGGTAACAGGATAGCAAAAATGGTAGATAGTTGATTCAGCAATAGAGTTTACAGGGAGAACATTATATAGAGGCAGGAAATGCCAGGGACATGCAGAACCTTTCCTTGTGATCACTGTGTGGGTTTAAGTGAGGCGCAAATATAGAATTAAGAAAACCTCGAGGAGCGATTCCCCGGAGGAGGATCACCATCATTCCATTGGCTCCAGAACACAATGACATGGCAGGACAGAATATGTCTGTCTGTCCGCAATTCATTGATGAGGTCATCAGATCAGTGGGATCTGACACTTGACCCCACCAGAATCAGAGGTTTTCAGCTCCCAATGCAAACAAATGTACAGAGCTGGAGTGGCGCAGCTCCATGTGTGTGCATGGTGGCCAGTGAACTAGATGATTAAAGCAGCCAAGGATCACTGACATCTAGACCAGTGTCAAAGGTGTGTGCACTCTGCACAAGCAGTGACTGAATAACAACGTTCTTAATATGATGAAGTGGGATGTCATCTTGGTCACTGCCTATGCAGAGCTCAGCAGCCAATGACAAACTCATCTCATCTCCTGCACTCTGCATAGGCAGCAACTAAACTGACAAAGGCTGTGCTGTAACCTTAGGCCCTGGGGCCCCGATGCGAAAGCTCCAACGGGGCCCCCAATTATTGCAAATCTTTATTAGTATTAGTCTTTTTCTATGGCCAAAGGGACTTTTGGGGCCCCCCTAGGCTGCAGGGCCTGGGTGCGATCGCAACCCCTGCACCTGTTGTAGTTACACCCCTGGACAAAGGCTGTGCTTTGCTCTCTCTGAGCTCCTCCTTTCATTCACATTAACTTATAAATTACTGATAAAAGAGGCCGAGACCTAATGGGAGAATGGTTAGAGATGGGTCTAGGGTTAGAGATGGGTCTAGGGTTAGAGATGGGTCTAGGGTTAGAGATGGGTCTAGGGTTAGGATGGGTCTAGGGTTAGGGATGGGTCTAGGGTTAGAGATGGGTCTAGGGTTAGAGATGGGTCTAGGTTTAGAGATGGGTCTAAGGTTAGAGATGGGTCTAGGGTTAGAGATGGGTCTAGGGTTAGGGATGGGTCTAGGGTTAGGGATGGGTCTAGGGTTAGGGATGGGTCTAGGGTTAGAGATGGGTCTAGGGTTAGAGATGGGTCTAGTTTTAGAGATGGGTCTAAGGTTAGAGATGGGTCTAGGTTTAGAGATGGGCCTAGGGTTAGAGATGGGTCTAGGGTTAGGGATGGGTCTAGGGTTAGAGATGGGTCTAGGGTTAGAGATGGGTCTAGGGTTAGAGATGGGTCTAGGGTTAGAGATGGGTCTAGGTTTAGAGATGGGTCTAGGGTTAGAGATGGGTCTAGGGTTAGGGATGGGTCTAGGGTTAGAGATGGGTCTAGGGTTAGGGATGGGTCTAGGGTTAGAGATGGGTCTAGGGTTAGAGATGGGTCTAGGGTTAGAGATGGGTCTAGGGTTAGAGATGGGTCTAGGGTTAGGGATGGGTCTAGGTTTAGAGATGGGTCTAGGGTTAGAGATGGGTCTAGGGTTAGAGATGGGTCTAGGGTTAGAGATGGGTCTAGGGTTAGGGATGGGTCTAGGGTTAGAGATGGGTCTAGGGTTAGAGATGGGTCTAGGGTTAGAGATGGGTCTAGGGTTAGGGATGGGTCTAGGGTTAGGGATGGGTCTAGGGTTAGGGATGGGTCTAGGGTTAGAGATGGGTCTAGGGTTAGAGATGGGTCTAGGGTTAGAGATGGGTCTAGGGTTAGAGATGGGTCTAGGGTTAGGGATGGGTCTAGGTTAGAGATGGGTCTAGGGTTAGAGATGGGTCTAGGGTTAGAGATGGGTCTAAGTTTAGAGATGGGTCTAGGGTTAGAGATGGGTCTAGGGTTAGAGATGGGTCTAGGGTTAGAGATGGGTCTAGGGTTAGGGATGGGTCTAGGGTTAGGGATGGGTCTAGGGTTAGAGATGGGTCTAGGGTTAGAGATGGGTCTAGGGTTAGAGATGGGTCTAGGTTTAGAGATGGGTCTAGGGTTAGAGATGGGTCTAGGGTTAGGGATGGGTCTAGGGTTAGAGATGGGTCTAGGGTTAGAGATGGGTCTAGGGTCGGAGATGGGTCTAGGGTTAGAGATGGGTCTAGGGTTAGAGATGGGTCTAGGGTTAGAGATGGGTCTAGGGTTAGAGATGGGTCTAGGGTTAGGGATGGGTCTAGGGTTAGAGATGGGTCTAGGGTTAGAGATGGGTCTAGGGTTAGGGATGGGTCTAGGGTTAGAGATGGGTCTAGGGTTAGAGATGGGTCTAGGGTTAGGGATGGGTCTAGGGTTAGGGATGGGTCTAGGGTTAGGGATGGGTCTAGGGTTAGAGATGGGTCTAGGGTTAGAGATGGGTCTAGGGTTAGGGATGGGTCTAGGGTTAGGGATGGGTCTAGGGTTAGAGATGGGTCTAGGGTTAGGGATGGGTCTAGGGTTAGAGATGGGTCTAGGGTTAGAGATGGGTCTAGGGTTAGAGATGGGTCTAGGTTAGAGATGGGTCTAGGGTTAGAGATGGGTCTAGGGTTAGGGATGGGTCTAGGGTTAGGGATGGGTCTAGGGTTAGAGATGGGTCTAGGGTTAGAGATTGGTCTAGGGTTAGAGATGGGTCTAGGGTTAGAGATGGGTCTAGGGTTAGAGATGGGTCTAGGGTTAGGGATGGGTCTAGGGTTAGGGATGGGTCTAGGGTTAGAGATGGGTCTAGGGTTAGAGATGGGTCTAGGGTTAGGGATGGGTCTAGGGTTAGAGATGGGTCTAGGGTTAGAGATGGGTCTAGGGTTAGGGATGGGTCTAGGGTTAGGGATGGGTCTAGGGTTAGAGATGGGTCTAGGGTTAGAGATGGGTCTAGGGTTAGAGATGGGTCTAGGGTTAGAGATGGGTCTAGGGTTAGAGATGGGTCTAGGGTTAGGGATGGGTCTAGGGTTAGGGATGGGTCTAGGGTTAGAGATGGGTCTAGGGTTAGAGATTGGTCTAGGGTTAGAGATGGGTCTAGGGTTAGAGATGGGTCTAGGGTTAGAGATGGGTCTAGGGTTAGGGATGGGTCTAGGGTTAGAGATGGGTCTAGGGTTAGAGATGGGTCTAGGGTTAGAGATGGGTCTAGGGTTAGGGATGAGTCTAGGGTTAGAGATGGGTCTAGGGTTAGAGATGGGTCTAGGGTTAGAGATGAGTCTAGGGTTAGAGATGGGTCTAAGGTTAGAGATGGGTCTTGAGTTAGAGATGGGTCTAGGGTTAGAGATGGGTCTTTGGTTAAGGGGGTAGGTCTAGTCAGTGTTTCCCAAACTCCAGTCCTCACGGACCCCAACAGGTCATGTTTTCAGGATATCCTTAGTATTGCACAGGTGATATTGCCTTGATAACAATCCCTTTACCTGTGCAATACTAAGGAAATCCTGAAAACATGACCTGTTGGGGTTGGTGAGGACTGGAATTTGGGAAACATCTAGCTCCAGGGGTAGGGTTTTGTCTAGGGATAGGGTCTAGGTCTAGGGTAGGGTCTAGGTCTAGGGGTAGGGTCTAGGTCTAGGGGTAGGGTCTAGCTCCAGGGGTAGGGTCTGGGTCTAGGTCTAGGGGTAGGGTCTAGGTCCAGGGGTAGGGTCTAGGTCTAGGGGTAGGTCTAGCTCCAGGGGTAGGGTCTAGGTCTAGGGGTAGGGTCTAGGTCTAGGGGTAGGTCTAGCTCCAGGGGTAGGGTCTAGGTCTAGGGGTAGGTCTAGGTCTAGGGGTAGGGTCTAGGTCTAGGGGTAGGTCTAGGTCTAGGGGTAGGGTCTAGGTCTAGGGGTAAGGTCTAAGTCTAGGGGTAGGGTCTAGGTCTAGGGTAGGTCTAGGTCTAGGGGTAGGTCTAGGTCTAGGGGTAGGTCTAGCTCTAGGGGTAGGTCAAGGTCAAGTGGTAGGTCAAGGTCAAGGGGTAGGTCAAGGTCAAGGGGTAGGTCTAGGTCTAGGAGTATGTCTAGGTCTAGGGGTAGGTCTAGGGGTAGGTCTAGGGTAGTCTAGGGTATGTCTAGCTCAAAGGGGTAGGTCTAGCTCTAGGGGTAGGTCTAGGTGTAATTTTTTTTTAAATGTAATAAAAATTCTAACAAAAAAAAAAAAAACAATGAAACTTTGGTTTTAAAATGGTTAATGTAACTGTTCATGGGTTCAGGGCGTGAAACATAGTTGTTATAGTTGTCTCCACCGGTGTGATTACCGTCACTTTTGCTCGTTTGCCTCCCGGGATCTTATTGTTGTAGTGACGTTTCGTTAATACCTGAATCCAGTTAATGAAGAGTGAAATATCCCACGGATGGAAACCTGGTGCCACCACGTGCCGAGCCGCCAGCTGCTGCCTCAGTGTCTGCACCAGGACATTATTGTATCATCAAGGTCTGAAAACACAGGAGGGAAAACTGCTGGAAAGGATCAATTCTACAGAAGGATCCGATAATAATCTGAAACTGAGGGGGGTAAAAAAGTCCAGATCTCCCATGATTATTTGGGAAAGTGGTGTGACAACTAATATCACTAATATTCCAGAAACCTTATTTCAACCTCCATATGGCAGCATTAATTATAAAACTATATGACACTTTTTATAGGGTAGCTGTATGGCACTATTTATTGGCGCTGTATGGCACTATTTATTGGGCGCTGTATGGCACTATTTGTTGTGGCGCTGTATGGCACTATTTATTGGGCGCTGTATGGCACTATTTGTTGGGCGCTGTATGGCACTATTTTTACTGACACTGAAATTTAGTGGAACGCTCTACAGCTTCCCCGAAAATAAGACAGGGTCTTATACTAATTTTTGCTCCCAAAGATGCGCTACGTCTTATTTTCAGGGGATGTCTTATTTTACCATGATCCCCATCATCCTCATGCAGCCTCCAATATCCCCATGCAGCCCCATCATCCCCGTGCAGCTCGCCATCATCCCTTTGCAGCCCCTATCATCCCCTTGCAGCCCCCAATATCCCCTTGCAGCCCCCATCATCCCCATTAATCCCTATGCAGCCTCCAATATCCCCATGCAGCCCCCATCATCCCCGTGCAGCCCCCATCATCCCCTTGCAGCCCCCAATATCCCCATCAATCCCTATGCAGCCTCCAATATCCCTATGCAGACTCCAATATCCCCATGCAGCCCCCATCATTCCTTTGCAGCCTCCATCATCCCCTTGCAGCCCCCAATATCCCCTTGCAGCCCCCATCATCTCCATCAATCCCTATGCAGCCTCCAATATCCCCATGCAGCCCCCATCATCACCGTGCAGCCCCCATCATCCCCTTGCAACCCCAATATTCTATTGCAACCTCAATATCCCATTTCAACCCCAAATATCCCCTTGCAGCCCCAATTTCCCCATCAAGGTGCCTGCAAAAAGAAACACACACACACACTCTTGCACACTCTCACCGATCCGCCGCTGCATGTATATCAGACCCCGCACTGAGCTCTCTCAGTTGGCGGTAAATGTACGAAAGCTGCCGGCGGCTGCTGACATCTGATTGGCTGGCAACTGATTGCCTGGTGGCTGATTGGCCGGTCGGCTTCCCGTACATGTACAGCGGCTGAGAGCTCAGAGCGGCACCAGAATAAATACAGCGACAGGAGGCAGCCAATAAATACCTAGAAGCAGAGCTGCAGACCCTATCAGGCGAGCATGCTTAATAAAAGTAAAATTTGATATGTGTTATTTTCGGGGGATGCCTTATATTTATCGGTTCTGCAAACTCCCTCCTACGTCTTATTTTTGGGGAAACACAGTGTGATGACACTATTTTTTGCCCATTGTTTTAGCACAGTTTTTTATATAATTGCACAGGATACTATTTATTGAGACACTAAATGACACTGTTTATATGGGCACCGTATAGCACTATTCACTGTGCGGGTGTATGTCACCATTCACATTGGCACTCTATGGCACTAGTTATCAGCATACTATAGGACGCTGTTAGTTGGGTAACTGTGGTATGATTTATCGAGGCATTATATGGCACTGGTTATATGCTCCCTGAATTTCAATATTGGATCACTGTATAGCAATATTCACTGTGGTCACTGATACTATTTATGGACACACTGTATGGCGACGGTCTGTTAGGTACAGTAACTATCTGGTCCTATTTATTAAGACACTGTATGGCACTGGTTATATGGTCACTGTATATGGATCACTGTATATGGTCACTGATATGGGATCACTGTATACTTATGGGATCACTGTATAGCACTATTCTTTTCTGTAACCATCTGGTCCCATTTATTAAGACACTGTATAGCACTGGTATATGGTCACTGTATGACTATAGGGATCACTGTATAGCACACTCTGTAACATGTTATATTAAGCACTTATGAGCATGGTATAGGTCACTGATATGGGATCACTGTATAGCACTATATGGATCACTGTATAGCACTATATGGGATCACTGTATAGCACTATATGGATAGATACACTATATGGGATCACTGTATAGCACTATATGATCTGTATACCTATATGGATCACTGTATAGCACTATAGATACTGGTCACTATATGATACTGTAAGCACTGTATGGACACTGTTACTAATGGATCACTGTGCACTATATGGATCACTGTATAGCACTTATGGGATCACTGATATGGGATCACTGTATAGCACCATTCTTTCTGTAACCATCTGGTCCATTTATTAAGACACTGTATAGCACTGGTTATATGGTCACTGTATGACTATATGGGATCACTGTATATCACTATATAGGATCACTGTAACTATGACACTATATGGGATCCCCGTATAGCACTATATGGATCACTGTATAGCACTATTATCTGTAACATTGTCCTATGCTGATGCATTTATATGTCACTGTATATGGATCACTGTATAGCACTATATGGGATCACTGATATGGGATCACTGTATAGCACTATTCTTTCTGTAACCATCTGGTCCTATTAAGGCTCTGTATGGCACTGGTTATATGGTCACTGTATAATATGGGATCACTGTATAGCACTATTCTTTCTGTAACTAAAGGCACTATATGGCATTATTTATGGGTAACTATATGGTACCATCTTTTGTTGCGATATCTGTTGAGGAGTATATTGTACCGTTCATCAGATCACTGTATTGTATATTTGGGATTTATTTGGTGCTGATTTGTGGACACTATTTGTCACTTTTACACTATATGGCGGGGCTCAATCTATTACAGTACACAGCTCATCCGTGCATTAATTAGTATTTTCCCCAGGAATCTTCGTAGACCGTTTACTTGGACCCTTCATACCGGTGTAGGACGTATGTAGAATATTTTTACCTATTTAATATAGGATCGATGATGATGTATGTACATCTCTATGGAATTAATAGCGTCATATAAGTGAATACGTTTTATATTTGTGTATAAACATCCGAGCACCTGAAGGATCCTCCGGTCCGCGCTGTCGCCCCCTGCTGTCCCAGCGCCGTATCTGCAGGCGCTCGGTGTACGGCGGAGGACCTGCGCGGCAGAGCGGGGTCACATAATGAAATTGTTGAGGAGGTGAGATCCAGACACAGCACAGATTGCTATTATCTGCCCTTAATAGTTTATCCGCTGACCTCCCCTGGAACTAGCCGAGAACCATTTCATTTCTCCGCACTTGTTCCTTTTAAGTGTTTTTGCTTTTAACACAAACCTGTATTTTATTGAAGCCGAACCTGTAACGGGAACGTCACCGTCACACGCGCAGCCGGATTGTTCCACCTGGACATTTTAAAACAGGAAAAAAAACATATTTTAGGAATATAAAAAAAATTAAAATGAATGAAATTCTATTTCATATTACATCAGGTGTCTTGAAAAAGTATTCACACCCCGTGAACTATTCTGCATTTTTCCACGTTACAACCACAAACAAATCTATTTTATTGGGATTTTACGTGATGCCAACACTAAAGGAAGGATACCTCGTTTTTAATTATTATATAAATCTAAAAATTGTGTTTTGCATTAGTATTCACCCCCCCATACCCCCGAGTCAACACTTTGTAGGACCACCTATCTCTTATTGTATTAGTATTCACCCCCCCTAAATCCGTACTCTTAGGACCACCTATCTCTGTCTTGCATTAGTATTCAGCCCCGGAGTTTAGCACTTTGTAGGACCACCTATGTCTTGCATTAGTATTCAGCCCCCGGAGTCAGCACTTTGTAGGACCACCTATCTCTATATTGTATTAGTATTCACCCCCCCCTAAATCCGTACTCTGTAGGACCACCTATCTCTGTCTTGCATTAGTATTCAGCCCCCTGAGTCAGCACTTTGGATAGGCACCCCACACACTTTGTTTTTTGTCTTAGTATTCAGCCCCCTGAGTCAGCACTTTATAGGACCAGCTTTCTCTATAGTGTATTAATATTCAGCCCTCTGAGTCAGCACTTTGTAGGACCACCTATCTCTATATTGCATTAGTATTCACCCCCCGAGTCAGCACTTTGTAGTAGGTACCACACTTGTACTTTCTTTAGGGTCGGTCACTCCAGCTTTGCTCATCTTCTTTGTTCTCGCTCAGTGAGATTGGATGAGATGTCTGTGATAGTCACAGATTCTCGGTGATTTGGGTCTGGATAGGGGACTGGGCCGTTCACACACATGAATATGCTCTGATCTAGACCCTCCACTCTAGATCTACAGGATGTTTGGGGTCATTGTCCTGCTGAAGAACCTACGCCCCAGTCTCAGGTCTTTTGCAGCCTCTGACAGATTTTCCTGTATTTAGTTCCATCCATCTTTCCATTGTCTCTGACCAGCTTCCCTGCCCCTGCTGAAGAAAAGTCTCCCCACAGCAGGATGGTGCCTCCACCATGTGTGATGCTGGGGATGGGGTTTTCAGTGTTAGCTTTCCACCACACATAGCGTTTTACATTTAGCCCAAAAAATTCCACTTCGGTCTCATCTGACTGGAGCCCCTTCCGCCACACACTTGCTGTGTCCTTTATATGGCTTTTTGCAAACTGCAAGTGGGATGTTTTAGGTTTTGTTTTAATTAAAAAATAGCTTTCTTCTCTCCACTCTTATGACTTATAGTTGATCTGTGGACAGATTCCCTCTCTGAGCTGTGATCTCTGCGTCCTTCCATTGACCATGGACGTCTCGAATGCTTCTCTCATTAGTGCTCTCCTTCTTGGGATGTCAGTTTTGGTGGACGGCCATGTCTTGTAGGTTTGCAGTTATGCCATACGCCTTCCATTTTTGGATTGAGCAGTGCTCTGTGATGTGTTCAGATTATGGGCTATTTTTCATAACCTAACCCTGCTTTACTCTTCTCTTCAATTTTATCCCTTACCTGTCTGGTGTGTTCCTTGATTTTGATGATGCCATTTGATCCCTAATGTTCTCACACAGATCTTAACAGAACAACTGTAGTTATACTGAGAATAAATTGCACAAAGGTAGACTGTTTACTAATTGGGCAACTTCAGAAGGCAATTGGTCACTCAGAATTATATTTAGGGGCAGGGGTATAATGAATGATTGGGTTCGCTACTGCAACAGGGCCCGCAGGTACAAGGACCCAGGCCCCTCACCAACCCCAGCACCTGCATCACATGGATGTGTATCTCCGAGGACGCACATCCATGTCACTGCGCAGCACACCACGTGGCCGCTATGGGGCACATGTTTCAGGGAGCATCCTAGGAATGTGCTCATCCGTTCACCACCCCCGCTTTCATCTATTACTTTCCCTCACCACCTGGGTTCCACTGTGGAATGCATTTAGCAGGCTGGTGCTGTCTCCTCCACACTAGGAGTAGGTGACACTTCCTGATATGGTTCCACAGTGGAACACACTACACTATATGGAGGGCTAGGAGGCTTGCATTATGCTCTGTGGAGGGATATGAGTCTGCATTATACTATATGGAGGGCTATGAGACTGAATTATGCTGTATCAAGGGCTATGAGGCTGCATTATTCTGTATCAAGGGCTATGAGGCTGCATTATACTGCATGGAGAACTATGAGGCTACATTATACTATATGGAGGACAATGAGGATGTATTATACTATATGGAGGACTATGAGGCTGCATTATGCTATATGGAGGGCTATGAGGCTGCATTATACTGTATGGAGGGCTATGAGGCTGAATTAAGCTATATAGAGGGCAATGTGGCTGCATTATACTATATGGAGGGCTATGCGGCTGCATTATACTATATGAAGGGCTCTGAGGCTGCATTATACTATATGGAGGGCTATGAGGCTGCATTATACTATATGAAGGGCTCTGAGGCTACATTATACTATATGGAGGGCTATGAGGCTGCATTATACTATATGGAGGGCTATGAGGCTGTATCATACTATATGAAGGGCTGTGAGACTGCAATATAATATGTGGAGGGCTCTGATGCTGCATTATACTATATGGAGGGCTCTGAAGCTGCATTATACTATATGGAGGGCTCTGAGGCTGCATTATACTATATGGAGAGGCTATGAGGCTGCATTATGCTATGTAGAGGGCTATGAGGATGCATTATACTATATGGAGGGCTCTGACCTTGCATTATTCTGTATCGAGGGCCATGAGGCTGCATTATACTGCATGAGAACTATGAGGCTGGATTATACTATATGGAGGGCTATGAGGCTTCATAATGCTATGTAGAGGGCTATGAGGCTGCATTATACTATATGGAGAACTATGAGGCTGCATTATACTATATGGAGGGCTATGAGGTTTCATTATGCTATGTAGAGGGCTATGAGGCTGCATCATGCTATATAGAGGGCTATGAGGCTGGATTATACTATATGGAGGGCTATGAGGCTTCATAATGCTATGTAAAGGGCAATGTGGCTACATTATACTTACCATTTTTAAAACATTTGAAGAATTGCATAATACATAATACTTTAAGGAATTATTTTCACAATTTGCATCTGTCCAGAGCCAGTTCATAGGTGTCTTTACAATCTCGTCCTTCGGCACCTGCTCTCCATCTCCCTCCTGTAGTATATATTTATGCAGAAGGAGTTGTGATAAATTTGCTCTGATCAAACCACATATCACGGAAACGGCGTGAAGAAGGTGATTTATATTTGCAGCTAATATTTCTGCATGTAGCTTGGAATAACAGACAAGGAGATGATGTGAGGAGCAGCAGACACGAGATGGCTTTTCTGTGATACGATTTCCCACCCGCTGGTCTTCGCTCGGCGGAGGGTGGACCCCACATTGTGGGTATTAAACACTGTCAATACATTTCAACCGTTATATACAGGACTGAGCAAAAGTTTATGCAGGCGTGGAAAAAAATGCAAAGTAAGAATGCTATAAAAATAGAAATGTTCATAGTTTATTTTATGATATTATATTCCTTTCGGGCCTCTTCAGTCTATTCCGCACACTAGCTATGGTCCAGCGGTCACAGGCTCTCTCTGGGCACCCTTCCGGGTTTCCTAGCCCTAGTTCGACAGCCTTCCTTTTGCTGTGCTGGAGGTTGGGTCTTGGGACATAAAAACCTGGAGTTTGTGATTGGGGCATACAGCTTCCCTGCCCCTTCAGTAGAGTCGGCACTCTGGTTCCGGCCCGCTCCCTCGGTGTCTCCACCGACTCGGAAACACCTTGGACCCCCTCCGTCTTCCCACAGTTGTCAGCCTGGGACCCAGGCCCGAAGTACAGTGGCACAGGCCGCCGGGTCCGGGTTCTTTCAGTCTGGTCTCTCTGACTACTTGGTTGTTGAGTGTGTCTGTTGTTCTCACTCCACAAGACTCGCTGACTAACCTCAACTTAATGTTGGTTCCACCCTCCACCTAACTCCTCCTGCTTTCCCATTGCTAGACATAGAGTAACTTAGACTTGGGATCGGGGGATGTGTTGGGTGTGTGTGTGTGGGGTGACCGGCTTACCAATCCCAGCTGCTGCGCCATCTCGTGGCGTCCGGTCCGCAGGGGCGCCACACACTCACTATCCTGTTGGTGCAGTCACTGTGTACATACATTACATTACTGATCCTGCACTGATCCTGAGTTATATCGTCTTTATTATACCCTGGTGTTCAATCGCCAACCTATGTGAACATTGTGTCAACAAAAAGTACTGGAAAATTTCAGCTCAGAAGTCTGCACCATTGTAAATCCAGCTCTGAAGTATAATACAGGCAGTCAGGGCCGCCATCAGGGGGTGACAGCCCAGGGGGGCCCGGCCGTGACTCCAGGGGGCGTGGCCATTTTGAGAAGGCTCCTCCGGGCCCCGTCCCCCATGTCTTGCAGGGCCCCCCATTAATCACCGCCGCCGGGCCCTGGAGTCGCGGGGAGAAGCTGCGGCAGGGAGCGGTGGGCGCCGCCATGTTCTTTGTGGCCGGCGCCCACTAACTGTACAGCCGGTCAGTAGAGGTTGAGACTTCTACACAATGGCCGCAGTCTCCATTTAGCCACGGCCATTTTGTTGAATTCTCAAATTCCACCGACCGGCTGTACAGTTAGTGAATGCAGCCGGCCACAAAGAACATGGCGGCGCCCACTGCTAGCTGCCGCAGGCCCACAGCTACTCCCCCGCAGGCAGCGCCAGTCTTGCAGATGTACCCTCCGGGCTCCGGCATCCCTGCTCTGCATCCACAGCTCCCCCCAATGGTAAGTTATAGGGGGGTCCGTGGTAGGGATGGGGCCATATATAGGGAAGGAGGCTGTGGGGATGGAGACAGGGAGGCTGTGGGGAGACAGGGAGGCTGTGGGGATGGAGACAGGGAGGCTGTGGGGATGGAGACAGGGAGGCTGTGGGGATGGAGACAGGGAGGCTGAGGGGGGGGAGACAGGGAGGCTGAGGGGGGGGAGACAGGGAGGCTGTCGGGAGACTGGGAGGCTGTCGTGAGACAGGGAGGCTGTCGGGAGACAGGGAGGCTGTCGGGAGACAGAGAGGCTGTCGGTATGGAGGAAGGATGGAGAGAGGCTGTCAGGATGGAATAGGCTATTGGGATAGAGGGAGGCTGTCAGGATGGAGGACCGCTGTTGGGATGGAGGAAGTATGGAGGGAGGCTGTTAGGATGGAGGGACGTTGATGGGATGGAGGGAGGCTATTGTGATGGAGGAAGGATGAAGGGATGCTGTCAGGATGGAGGAAGGATGGAAGTAGGCTGTCAGGAAGGATGGAAGGAGGCTGTCAGGATGGAGGGAGGCTGTCGGGATCGAGGAACGCTGTTGGGATGGAGGAAGTATGGAGGGAGGCTGTCGGGATGGAGGAAGGCTGTCGGGATCGAGGAACGCTGTTGGGATGGAGGAAGTATGGAGGGAGGCTGTCGGGATGGAGGAAGGATGGAAGGAGGCTGTCGGGATGGAGGAAAGATGGAGGGAGGCCGTCAGGATAGAGGGAGGCTGTCGGGATGGAGGAACGCTGTTGGGATGGAGGAAGGATGGAGGGAGGCTGTCAGGATGGAGAAAGGATGAAGTGAGGCTGTTGGGATGGAGGAAGGATGGAAGGAGGCTGTCAGAATGGAGGAAAGATGAAGTGAGGCTGTCGGGATGGAGGAAGGATGAAGTGAGGCTGTCGGGATGGAGGAAGGATGGAAGGAGGCTGTCGGGATGGAGGGAGGATGGAGGGAGACTTTCAGGATGGAGGGACGCTGTCGGAATGGAGGGAAGCTTTTGGGATGTTGTCTATATGGCTGGCAGCCACCTCTATTGCGTACGGCCAGCAGTAGTCTCTATTGTGTATTCTCTATTTTGTATGGCCAGCAGCAGTTTCTATTGTGTATTCTCTATTGTATGTATAGCCAGCAGCAGTCTCCATTGTGTATACGGTCTGCAGCCACCTCTATTGTGTATACAGGTAGCAGCTGTCTCTATTCTGTATTCTCTATTGTATTTACAGCTATTGTGTTAGCGTTATAGAAAAGAGGTTGCAACACACAATCAGAGGTGTTTATTCACTCTTCGTGGGGTGGCGCGTCAACAGGCATATGGTGGACTATATGCCTGTTGAAGCGCTACTTGCGGTGTGAAATGGCCATCGCCTTTGAGAACTCCCCGTCCTCCCACCCGCACCATGTAAGACCCCACGAAGAGGGAATAAACACCGTTGATCCTACGATGTTGCAACTTCATTTCTATAACGCTAACCGGAAGTGATGAACCGCTAACTGGAAGTGTGCACCGGGTTGTTTGAGCGCTCAGCAGGCTGAATGCCGGGCGCTGGTGATCAGGAAGTGGGCACCTTAAAGCGATCTGCAAGCTGCAGCTCTCCAGAAACACCGTGGACAGATTGGTGCTGGCACCAAGAATTGTCAGAACCGTGACTGATAATGCTATTGTGTATTCAGCCCACAGCAGTCTCAAGTGTATGTGTGTGTAATATATAATAGAGAGAGTGTAAAAAAAGGAAAAACAGCACAAAAAATAGAAAAAAGTGGACTTTATTACCCAATGGCATGGCCACGCATTGGGCAATAAAGTCCACTTTTTTCAACTTTTTTTGTGCTGTTTTTCTTTTTTTATAATCTATTGTAAGGAACCATCTGGATTGCTGGTTGGGAAAGCTTTGCACATAAATTGAGGTAATTTTTGGTGCGGTTCCAATTTTTCACTATATATAATGTATGTTTGGGTGGAGGCGGATCTAGGGTGGAGGCTGAGCCTGGGTGGAGTCTGGGCGGAGTCTCAGGAGGTGGAGGCTGGGCGGAGTCTCAGGGGGCCCCCAAAATTTTGGCATTCAGGGGCCCCGAAATTCTTATTGGCAGCCCTGCAGGCAGTAATTGAAACTTGATATAAGATAGTGAAGATTGAGTGGAGACCGGCTCTGCAATGTACTTATCACTTTTGCTAAGAACAGATGAGCATGGGTGGGCCCTGAACACCAACCCCTCCCCCAAGGATCAACTCAACCTCTTGATTATCCAAATTTGAAATAATATCTATCACTCGGAAGCAGGGGCGGACTGGCCCAGGTGCCAGGGTGGCAGTTGCCCCCCAGGCCGGTGGTATAGTCCTAGTGTAGGGCCGCCCACACAAGGGAGAGCGGCCGCTAGGCGGCGCATTACGGCCGCAGCGGGTGTAGAAACTTAAGAGACTGCGGGACCTGGTACTGGAGCAGAGGCAGCCGGGAGGTGAGAAACACCATACCCCCACCCTACGCTCCTCACTTGGTGCCAGCAGCACCCTCCCCCCCAACCAACCCTCGCTCCTCACTTGGTGACAGCAGCACCCTCCCCCCCAACCAACCCTCGCTCCTCACTTGGCGCCGGGCTGCAAGATGGACTGCCACCCTAGGTAAGAGCAGCCAGCCAGCCCCTGCTCGGAAGATATTCATAGAGACAGAAAAATGTTATATATGGAGAAAAATAAACAAATCTTATAATAAGTCGGCGGGGAATAGAACTTTGTAATGTGGTTATCGCATGCTTAAAAAAGCTGAGCATGGGCGGAGCTTCAATAAAACCCTCCCACGAGGATCAGCTTAACCTCTTCATTGTACAATCTTGAATATCTATATCAATGAACGATTGGCAGATATTCAAAGAGACGGAAATATGGTATATGTGGTTGATCAGAAAAAAACTGAACTGAACTCCAGAGTGGATTAAAACTTTGTAATTGGATCACATATTGAAAAAGATGAGCATGGGTGGAGCTTCAACAAAACCCCTCCCACGAGGGACAGCTTAACATTTTGATTATACAATCTTGTATTAATATTTATAATCGGTGAACAATTGGCAGATAATCAAAGAGATGGAAATATTTTATGCGTCTGATCGAGAAAAACTGATAGAGACACGCGTTTTGGGTCACTGTGAATTGTGCATTGAGATTTAGGTAGCAGAAGTCAGGTGGAGTTTTCTCCCAGTCACTCGGTGAACGCCGCAGTGCCACCCAGTGTTGTCAGCGAGTATCGGTACCCACAGATCAGATACTTAGAAGAGGATGGTTATGGGTCACAGGTCGTGAGAGGACATGAGGTCTAGTCCTGTGTCACAAGTGGAGCAGAGACGACTCCATTGCCGCAGACACTGTGCGCTGCTCCCCAATCCATCTCTCCCTGTCTGGTTGGTTTAACCTTTAGCACTCCTATTCATCTTTATTACACCGCCCTCCCCTCAATGCTTTGTCTACCACTGTTCTCTATCACTCACATCTGTTTTCTAATTTTTCTTATTGATTCTCCCGCTCCGGCCTGAGACCGTCTGATGTTCGGGTGAGGCTGTCACTCTTTGTAAGATTTGCTAATGCAAGACGTGCCGATATCAGACGTAGGGTCTTGGCATTTGCAAAAAAGTATACCATACATCCTTGACATGACCTCTTCCCTCAAATAAGGGTGGTGGCAAGCTGGGCTATCACCCAGGGACCTTGTTTTGCAGGGAAATCCTAAATACTGGACATCAAGGAGCAACGTTTACAATCCTGAACTGGTAATATTGTTGGATAGTTGTTGTAAAAACAAGCACTTTTGCAATTTACTGCTTGATAAAATTCCAAAGCGTTACTGAGATATTACCCATTCTCAGCTGTTCTTGAGACTTGTTTACAGCTCGTTACCTTGGAGACCGACCACCGCTTTGGTCTGGCTTGTAAACACTGTTCTGAAGCTGTCTGGGATTAGGAGATAACAGTGTGCGCTCAAACAATCCAGATTCAAAGTCGTGCTTACAAGCTCAATAGAAAACAGCTTGTCAGCACTGTGCATGTTCTACTCTTTAGCAGCGGTGGTCGGTCTCCAAGGCAACATGCTGGAAACAACAGAAAAAGTGTCAATAGCTCAATAACAGACGACAATTGATGCTAAACAAACCTGAATGGAAAAAGCAATAACCATATTCAAAGCCGTGCTTACAAGCGCAATAGAAAACAGCTTGTCAGCACTGCTCATGTTCTACTCTTTAGCAGCGGTGGTCGGACTCCAAGGCAACGAGATGTAAACAAACCTTATCAGCTCAATAGAAAAAGAGCACTTACCAGATTAAAAGCGATGCTTACAAGCTCAATAGAAAAGAGCTTGTAAGCACTTCTTATGTTCTACTCTTTAGCAGTGGTGGTCGGTCTCCAAGGCAACGAGATGTAAACAACATGTGTAAATATCTCAAAAACGGCTGAAAATGTTATTAAGCCGCAAATTGCTCTATTCGACAATGTCCTTAAAGATGGGATTAACTCCTTTACTTTTCAGCATTGTATGGCGGTATTATAATCACATCTAATTCCATAATGGGAGTACCACTTTTATTTTTAATCATTAAAAGTATAACATAACTTTGATTAGATAGTCATGTGTTTTACTCTCAAAAATGTCTGAGTGGTCATCTTGGTTCGTGGGACACAATATCCTCTAAGATTTATATTTTATTAAACGTCCATTCGTCCCCATCTATTAGAAATCTCCTTGTGTGACCGGTTTTACTAAAAATCAGAAATCCTTTTCTAAGTGGATTTTCTGCACCAAATGTCATTTACTATCTAAGGACCCGACCATTAAGAGGGAAGAAAACCACAAATAATATTTGTACATATGATCAGGACTAGACTGAAAGCTGCTCGGCCCCCTCCACTTATATTTAGAGGAAAGTAAAGGGAGCAAAACAAAAAGATACAAACTGGAAAAAACAAAAAAAAGAGTAACAAAAAAGAACAACCAAAATGGAACAACCAAAACAGAGTAATAAAAAAGAAGCAACAAAACTAAAATAACTAGAAAGGGAAAAAAGGAACAACAAAAATGGAGCAACAATAAAGGAGCTACAAAAAAGGAGCTACAAAAAAGGAGCAACAATAAAGGAGCAACAATAAAAGGAGCAACAATAAAGGAGCAACAATAAAGGAGCTACAAAAAGGAGCTACAATAAAGGAGCTACAAACAAGGAGCTACAAAAAAGGAGCTACAAAAAAGGAGCTACAATAAAGGAGCTACAAACAAGAAGCAACAATAAACGAGCTACAAAATAAAGCTACAAAAAGGAAAAGGAGCTACAAAAAGGAAAAGGGGCAACAAAAAAGAAAACAAAATAGGGAACAAAAAGGAAAAGGAGCAACAAAAAAAGAGGAACAAGAAAGTAGCAACAAAAAGGAAAAGGAGCAACAAACAAAGGAACAACAAAAAGGGAACAAAATAGGGAACAAAAAGGAGCAACAAAAAAACAAAAAAGGAATAAGCAACAGAAAGGAACAAGCAAAACGGAACAAAAGAGGAATACAAAGGAGCAACAAAACTGAAACAACAAAAATGGAGCAAAAAAAAGGAAACAACAAAATAATAGTAACAAGATGGAAACAACAAAAGGGGAAACAACAGAAAGGAACAAAAAGGGACAACAAAAGAAGATCAAAAACAATCACAATTCTGTAGATTCTATATGGCTATATTAGTTTGAGAAGTCCAATATATAGCACTTTTTAGTGCACTGTATGGAGATATAATGTGAGAAATATGACAGTGTATAGTGGCATTATTTGGGAAGTATACAGCACTGCTGTGATATATGGTATTTGGACAGAATGTGGCAGTGTTGTTTGTGTAGTTCTGTGCTGAACTTTGATGTGGTCATTTATCAGCTTAGATGATGGCTCAGGAGAAACAAGATAAGAGTCACAGATGGTGTAAAAGTCATTATTAGTTCACTGCAGTCTTCTATGTATGGGATACATAGAGGCTGAAGAAGCCAAACATTTTATCAATAAAGCCCTGTTATAAAAAAAAAATGCTTTTTAGCCAAAAAAAAATCATGCCTTAAAGCAAAAAGTATAATTTCCTTAAAGGTTTTTATATTCTTCTCGTGGATATAAACGGTTGTGTAGAAAACAACTAGTAGGCTTGATTGCTCATAGATTGAGGCGTTTTAGGGCATTTTTGCTGGTGTTGGATGCTGAACTTTGATGTAGTCAGATATCAGCTTAGATTCTACAACCTCTATGTATCATTGTACATAGAAAACTGCAGAATGAGCTACCAGTATATCTGCTCAATATTACAGTAGGGCTAGTAACCCGACCTATTCTCTTAAACCATTTTTTGACCAGTTTGATGCTGAACTTTGATGTGGTCATACATCAGCTTAGATTCTACAGCATCTATGCATCATCATACATAGCAAACTGCAGAATGAGCTACCAGTATATCTGCTCAATAGTACAGTACAACTTATTCTCTTAAACCATTTGATTTTTTTGACTAGTTTGATGCTGAACTTTGATGTGGTCATTTATGAGCTTAGATTCTACAGCCTCTATGTATCATCGTACATAGCAAACTGCAGAATGAGCTACCAGTATATCTGCTCAATATTACAGTAGGGCCGGTAACCCTATTTGCTTAAACCATTTGATTATTTTTGACTAGTTTGAAGCTGAACTTTGATGTGGTCATATATCAGCTTAGAAGATGGCCCAGGAGAAACAAGATCAGACTCACAGATACTGGCATCAAAATGAGCTCACTGTGAAAGTCACCGTTAGCTCATTCTGCAGTCTGGTATGTACAGTGATACATAGAGGCTGAAGAAGCCAAACATTTTATGGAATTAAATGAAATGGTGTAAAAAAAAAAAATCAAATGATCATGTGCTCACCTCGGTGGAAGACATAAGGCCTATAGATGGCGGCTGCTGCAGATCCACAGGATCAGGACACGATCAGTAAGAGAGAAGGACGATCAGTGGTTACTCTGCGCTGATGCACCTAGTTTATTAAATCAACACGTTTCAAAGCTGCTTTGGTTCTTCATCAGAAAAAAGAAAAACCAAATTCAACGCGTTTCAGAGCAGCCTCGATTCTTCAGGAAAAACAATGCATGGTAAAGAAGCGAGGCTGCTTAGAAACGCGTTGAACTTGGATTCTCTCTTTTTTCCTGATGAAGACCCGAAGCCGCTTTGAAACGTGTTGAATTAATAAACCAAGTGCATCATTATTGACCGGCAGCGCAGAATAACCACTGATCGTCCTTCTCTCCAGCTTTAATATCTCGCCACTGTAGCAGAATTAGTGAGTTTTTGGTGCTAAAAAGTCACAAATGAAAACGATAAGACGAAGAGAAAGAGCGGGTTTGATTGTGCGCAAAAGTCATGGACTGCGAGCACCACTTTGAAGAATTTGCTGCAAAAAAAGAAGACAAGACAAAAAAAAGAGAAACTAAAAAAAGTGAAAGTGATATGAGACTCGTTCGGTGAGCGGTTTATTTGGCTAGGTCAAAAAGCCTGCGGATAGTCCGCAAGCGTGAACGCATTGTAGAACCCAGTCATACTTATGTGAAAGTAGTGGGGATTCTCCACATGCATTCACATAGTATGTGTGCCCTGGAGATCAGGGGCGGCCGCCGGGAAATCAGGGGCGGCCGCTGGGAAATCAGGGGCTGCCTCCGGGAATTCAGCTGATCTCCCGGCGGCCACCCCTGATCTCCCAGCGGCCACCCCTGATCTCCCAGCGGCCACCCCTGATCTCCCGGCGGCCACCCCTGATCTCCCGGCGGCCACCCCTGATCTCCCAGCGGCCACCCCTGATCTCCCAGCGGCCACCCCTGATCTCCCGGCGGCCACCCCTGATCTCCCGGCGGCCACCCCTGATCTCCCGGCGGCCACCCCCTGATCTCCCGGCGGCCACCCCTGATCTCCCGGCGGCCACCCCTGATCTCCCGGTGGCCACCCCCTGATCTCCCGGCAGCCACCCCTGAACTCCCGGGGGCCACCCTTGATCTCCGGGGGCCACCCCTGATCTCCGGGGCCACACCTGATATCCCGAGGGCCATCCCTGATCTCCGGGGGCCACCCCTGATCTCCCGAGGGCCACCCCTGATCTCCGGGGGTCACACCTGATCTCCCGAGGGCCATCCCTGATCTCCAGGGGCCACCCCTGATCTCCCGGCGGCCACCCCTGATCTCCCGGCGGCCACCCCTGATCTCCCGGCAGCCACCCCTGATCTCCCGGCGGCCACCCCTTGATCTCCCGGCGGCCACCCCTTGATCTCCCGGCGGCCACCGAGACTGGAGATTTCAATGGATCCACAGTCTCTGCCTGTGCGGTCATGCGTAGGACACTGCGGATCCAATGAGCTCCATGCATTCTTCATGCGCGTGCGGACGCTTGCTGATAAAACAAGCGCCCGCGAACACACAAAAATGCAAAATTTTGCATTCGGAGGTCACTTTGGAAAAACACCTCTGAATGCAACGCATACAAACGCGGCCATATGCATTCCCATGTTAAACATCGGAACGCCGTGCGCATGCGTTTGGCTGCATCTGCATACGGAAATGTGAACCCTGCCTTACTTTGGCTTTCCTCCTTGCCCGGGCGGTCCGGTTTTCCTCCCAGTCTCCGCACTCGTTCATTCTCTCCTCCGCACAGTCTCTGTCTTCAGTCAGATACATCTCTGTCAGGCTCGCTATTATTTCTGTTAGGTCACTAATTAACTCTTATCCTTGTTTATAAAATAAGAATTAATATTGATGGCGGGAGGAGAGCGGCCGCTCCGGGAGGCGAGGAGGACGGTTATCGGCTGCCCATTACCATTACCACCACTGATTGTAGCCGGAGCTCGTGTGTGAGACAGTCAAGGCTCTCCCTTCCTCTGGGCATCTTTAATTTCAATATCTCTGTTTGCTGTCAGTGAATCTTTATGGATTCAACAACCCATCAGGGTCAAGTCCTGCTCACACAGCTGAGGGTTTGTTACAATAAAGGAGGTTCAATAAAATGAAGGTCAGTGGCAAAACTTGAAGCTCAGGGGCCCTGATGCGAAACCTCCACGGGGCCCCAATTATTGCAAATCTTTAATAGTATTAGTCTTTTTTTCTATAGGTCAAAGGGACTTTTGGGGCCCCCCAGGCTGCAGGCCGGTGCGATTGCAACCCCTGCACCTATTGTATTACACTCCTAAGATACATAGCTTTTCCATACAATTCCCTTTATTGCAGTTTTCAAGACTCTGCTTGCTGTCCATGAATAATATTTTAAAGGCTGACAACCCATCAGGATCCTGTCCTGCTCACACAGCTGAGGGTTTGCTACAATAAAGGAGTTCATTAAACACTAAGGTATATAAACTTTTTCCATTTCTTACAGTTTTCAAGATCTCTGCTTGCTGTCAGTGAATGAGAAGACATTGCCATATTCTATATAATTAGTAGATGAAGACTATATTTAAAGACTGAACACTTAGTGTAATCATGTCCTGTCTCCACAATTCTGCATCTCAATGTCTCACCATTTGTAAGATCTCTGCTTGCTGACAGTGAATGACGACAGCCCTATGTACATTTAGAGGCTGTAAACCCATCATGATCATGTCCTGCTAACACAGCTGAGGGTTTGATACAATAGAGAGGTTAAAACACTTTACTGTATGAGTTTTCTATACAGCTTGTGCCAGAAACATGAGGCAGTGACGCACTTGTAGCGCTTTAGGGCCCTTGGGTGCAGGAACAACTTCCAATGTCCAAGTCTGGCCTGTATTAATGTAGCGCCCCTCCGGATTGGTCGCTACAGTGATACTGCACCTACTCCACAGGTGTGGGGTCATTGCTCTCAGGTGAGAGGGGTTTCCAAGCCAAGACACAAACACTGCACCCAACACCATCCTGACCAGGGGATCCCATTTGAGGGAGGGTCCCGATCCTCAGGCTGGAGGAGGAAGGAGGTAGAGGTGGTGGGGAAAAAAGAGAAGAAGGAAAGGAGAGGAGAGAGGAGCAGGCAGAAGGAGGAGCCCGAGGGAGTGAGAGGGAAGGAGTCCTAGGGGGACGGGAGTGAGGAATCACCTGTGTGCCCCGAATCCACCGCCAGCTGGAGGCAAGTGGAGGGACTAGGTTGCAAGGGGGGACAGGCCCCGATCTAGTGGAAGGACTGTACGCCTTAGCTAGGAAACCGGAGGCCTCCGGATTACAAGTCTGGTGGCCGAAGCCGTGGACAGATCCAGGCACAGTGGCTATACGAGGGTCAGAGGACATGCCTGGCCGTCGCTCGACAGGGCCCGCAGCCGCCTGCCGTGGGATGTGGTAGGCCACGAATATGCAGGAAAGATCAGCGTGGGAGACAGTCACCGGGAAAGGCTTATGGAAAAGTGTCTTGGTGGAGCGGCCCCGAATCAACTGAGAGCTGGCCAAGCTGTGTCCTGGGATAGAACAGCACCTGGCCGGGTCGTACTTGCCTGATCACGAAGTAAAAGGTACCGGACTGCATTCCTGGTGTCCTCCAGTTATCGCCGCGCCTTCCCTGTTGCCTACTGCACAACATCATCACTGCCCCTATCATCTTCCATTGACCAATTGTCTATCCCTGGGGCCCCGCTCCACCTGTAGGGAGCAATACCATCCAGGCTGCACTACTATCTGCCCCAGCGGTCATAATCTGCATACTCAACCATCCCTAGCCAACACTACAGGTGGCGTCACGTTCATCCCCTGTAAATAATACCCCCTTTACTGTGCGCCCAAGGTCATGGAGTCGGGTCACAGCCAACGTGACCTCCCAAAGAACGGACCAGCCTGACTACTGGGTACCTCCAACCCTGTGCGCATTGCATTAATCGCACACAACCGGCTGCTCTGCAACTTCAATTGCGACCGATACACACCCTTACCTTACTGCAGTAATAAATAGGAATCGTGGCCAAGGGCATAGTTGCAAAACTCAGGCTGGAGGGAGAGATCCATCCCACTACCATCCTACAGATCTCTTGAAAAAAAAAAGCCTCTATCAGGTTTTCCTAAAAGACTTGGTCAAATAGCTTGACTCAGGGCACACTCCTTTATTTTGTGTTGTACCCACAGCAGTAGCCGTAAATTCACATGCGTCCGTCTTCCCAGGTGGCCATCTTGCATTTCCGTGAATTCAACACATTCCAGAGGGTCTTGCTGGGTTTCCAAGCACATTTTGGGGTATATAGCAAACGTCATATATGACCCCAGTCACTGCCTCACATTGGTTAATCCAATATACCTTGTCTTCATTTCTCACCATTTTCAAGATCTCTGCTTGCTGACAGTGAACATAGTGTTTTTTTTTATCAGAAGGAAACCCTGGTGATGTTCTGCCTATCTGGTATTAGCAAAAAAAACAAACAAAACTAGATGGGACGTTCATGCATAAATCCAACACGCTGCAAAAACATAAAAGTTTATCATTCCCAGGGTCATATATTGATATAGTCAGATAGCTCTTGTAAAAACAAGCACTTTTGCAATTTGCTGTTTATTAACATTTTCATCCGTTCTTGAGATATTAACACTTCTGCTTTGTTTACAGCTCGTTGCCTTGGAGACCGACCACCGCTGCTGTCTAACATGTAAGCACTGCACTGGAGCTGGCCGGGATGAGGAGGCATCAGCCCCCAGCGATCCTGGCCAACTTCATAGCCGTGCTTACAAGCTCGATAGAAAAGAGCTTGTAAGCACCGTTCATGTTCTGTTGTCCAGCAGAGGTGGTCGGTCTCCAAGGCAACAAGTTGTAAACAAAAGAAAATGTGTCAACATCTCAAGAATGGAAGCAGATATTAAAAACCAGTAAATTGCAAAAGTGCTTGTATTTACAGGAACTATCCCACAATACCCATGTATGAAGATTAAAATAATCCTTCAACTATGTTATGTGACTTGACATCATATCCTTTAGATCTCTTGGTTGTAAACTCCGGTGTTAAACATAACAGCAAAATGTAAATCTCCCAAGTAATGTGCCCTAGGCTGATCTCTTATCTGCACTAACACATTGTAACAACATCTCAGCTGCATTGATAGAACTTGCAAAACTGGAATTCTCAGACTGTTTCCATTCACTAACTACAGCCGAGCCGCCAGCTTGGTCCTGAGAAATGTCTATGGTCCCATCTTAAAGGTATGCAAATCCACGTGACCCAAAAGATTGCAATACGAAATCAAGAATCTTGTGAAGATTAACCCCTGAGGTATCAGTATCGTATTTTAGTAGATCAGGGAGCCTCGCTCTCAGCTTGGATCTATATCACATATGAGACCTAAAGGCTTAAACAGCAGGAGGTCCAGAGGTGGGAAGAAAGGTGTAAAGATGGATATATACAGATCAATGGCACAAAGCAGAGAGGAACATATGGAGGAGAGGGAGTAAAACCTAGAAAGAGGAGACTGAAATATTAAATAAATGAAGGATGGGGAGAGGAAGAAGCGTGTGCCCAATATACAGAGAGGGTGAAGAAGGAGGAAGAGTTGGTGGCCAATATACAAGAAGGGTGAAGAAGGACAAAGCTGGTGCCCAATATACAAAGTGGGTGAAGAAAGGACAAAGCTGGTGCCTAATATACAGTGAGGATGAGGGAGGAGGACGAAGCTGGTGCCCAATATACAAAGAGGATGAAGGAGGACGAAGGTGGTGCCCCATATACAAAGAGGGTGAAGTAGGAGGATCAAGCTAGTGCCTAATATACAGAGAGTGTGAAGGAGGAGCATGCAGCTGGTGCCCAATGTACAGAGGGTGAAGGATGACAAAGCTGGTTCCTAATATACAAAGAGGATGAAGGAGAGGATGAAGCTGGGGCTAAGTATACAAAGAGGATAAAGGAGGATATACAAAATATACAAAGAGGGGGAAGAAGGAGGATGAAGCTGGTGCCAAATGTACAAAGAGGGGGAAGGAGGACAAAGCTGGTGCCAAATATACAGAAAAGGGAGGAAGGAGGTTGAAGTGGTGCCAAATATACAAAGAGGATGAAGGAAGAGGACAAATCTGGTGCCAAATATACAGAGAGGATGACGGAGGAGGATGAAGGTGGTGCCAAATATACAAAGAAGGGGAAGGAGGAGGATGAAGCTGCGGCCAAATATACAAAAAGGATGAAGGAGGACAAAGCTGGTACCAAACATACAAAGAGGATGAAGGAGGAGGATGAAGCTGGTGCCCAATATACAGAAAGCGTGAAGAAGGAGGATGAAGCTGGTGCTTAATATACAAAGAGCGTGAAGGAGGAGGATGAAGCTGGTGCCCAATATACAAAGACGGTGAAGGAGGATGAAGCTGGTACCCAATATACAAAGAGAGTGAAGAAGGAGGATGAAGCTGGTACCAATATACAAAGAGGGTAAAGAAGGAGGATGAAGCTGATGCCAAATATACAAAGAGGGTGAAGGAGGACGAAGTTGATGCCAAATATACAAAGAGGGTAAACAAGGAGGACGAACTAGCTAGGTCCCCAACATACAAAGAGGATGAAGGAGGAGGACAAAGCTGGTGCCCAATATACAGAAATGCTGAAGAAAAATTAAAATGAAGTTGGGGGATAATATACAGCATATAGTTGAAGAAGAAGAAATGGGTCAAATATATAAAGAGGGTGAAGAAGGATGAAGAAGATTGTGCACAATATACAGAGAAGGTGAAGGAGGAGGATGAAGCTGGGGTCCAATATACAAAAAGTGAAAAAGTAAAACGGAGAAGATTCCCTAAGGGTACCTTGACACGCCGCAACCGCGGGAGATATTTTTGGTGGCGATATTTCTCGCTGGAAGATCGCCTCCTTATTGCGGCGTGTAAATAGGGAATTTGGCGGCGATAAAACCAATGTCGCCTGATTCCGATTTCAGAACACTGCTCTGAAACCAGGCGACCGGAGCGGGGCGACATATCGCTGCCAAATTCCCTATTTACACGCCCAATAAGGAGGCGATTGGGTGGAAATGTGGCAGCGAGATTTCTACATCGCAATATCGCTGTCAACCATTCTCAGCCCGGTTGCAGCGTGTAAAGGTACCCTAAGAGGTTGAAAAAGGAGGATGAAGCTGGAGTCAAATATATAAAGAGGATGAAGGAGGAGGAAAGAATCTGGTTCCAAATACACAAAGAGGGTGAAGAAAGAGGACGAAGCTGGTGTCTAAAGAAGGGGAAGGAGGAGGATAAAGCTGGTGCCAAACATATAAAGGGGGTGAGGGAGTGGGAAGAAGCAGGTGCCCACTATAAATGGAAGGTAGAAGATAGATAAGATACCAGTGCCAACATAGGAGATAGTAGAAAAGGAAGAGATGCTGATGCTATCAATAAATATATCTATTTATCTATCATGGCAGGAAAGGAGAAAGAAAATGGTGTTAAAAAAATAAAGAGGTAGAGAAGGAGAAAGATGGTGCCTCTCCTCAAAAAAAGGACTGGATAAGAAGCTAATGCCCAAAACATACAAGCCGCCCCTCACCATAATCCTACAGTAAGAGGAACCAGGATCCCGATAATGGTGACCAACATTGATGCTGAATGTTCCTCTTAAAAGGCCATACATCATTAAAGGGGTTATCCCCTAAATATATGTAGGACCTATGCTTGAGACCCCAACTGCTGCAGAGAACGGAGGTCCTGTGTCCCAATGGGAATGGAGCCACAGCCAAGGACATTCAGAAGTTATAGTCACCCCTGCGGGCCCTTGAAGGAGTCTGGGGGCCTCTCGGACAGCATTCTTGTATCTGGCACATAATTACAAGAAAAACTATGGTTTAGAGACATAAAATGATGATGGATTCCTATTTGCCTACAGATGATGGATACAGTTTGTTCCTTTGTCTTGCGCTCATGGACCGTGCATCATTCGCTGTGATTACTTCTGTGGATTCATTTGTCTCAGGGTTTAGTAGGGCTCATTATTAGAGGAATGTATGCATTATTCACAGCTCTGCTACATCTCAGCCTGTTACACCAGCCCAGACTATAGGAATTCATATATCATGTGGAGGACGATGGCTTCCAGAGTAAATGTATATGGAGTCACATATACCAAGTATAGTCACCTATACCTGAGTGTACCTGAGGTTTTAGACAAGTGTGCAGAATAATCTGTCATGTATGTTCATGAGAATCAACCCTTTTTTCTGGCCATTATATCACTAATCCTGAATTTTCACTAGTTTTCCCCTATCTTCAATTTTCGGTTGTCTCTGAGCTAGTGGAGACTAGCTGCTATGATGTTTTCCATACACTGGACACTTTTATAAGAGGGATTCCTGCTCAATTGTCTCTATGTAGCACATGTTGAGAAGAAGCAGCAGCATGGAGAAAATTAAAACAGCAGTACTGAGCAGTATAGCTGTGAATCCAGCAAACTGTATTAATGATAAAGCCGTCTACCTGTCATCTCTGAGCTAATGGAGACTAGCTGCTATGCCGTTCTCCATACACAGAACACCGGCATGAGGGATTGCCGATTCCAGTCTCTAGGTAGCACATGTTCAAAAGAAGCAGCAGCTTGGAGAACATGTACTGAGCAGTGTAGCTGCAAATCCAGCAAACTGTGCAATTAATAAAGCATACCTCTCATGTCAGATTTAGCTGTCATATGTGTAAATGAAGAATAACCCTTTTAAAATCCATTACATCACTATTATCCTGCTTTTTATCCAGCTTTCCCCTTGGTAGCCTCTCTATCTCATGTTCAGTTATCTCTGAGCTAGTGGAGATTAGTTGCTATGCTATTTTATATACATAGCACAAAGGCATGAAGATTCCTGATTCCTGTTTTTAGATAGCACATGTCCAGAAGCAGCATGAATGACATAATGCAAAACTTAGCAGTACATCTGTGAATCCAGCTAACTGTGCTAATAATAAAGCCTACCTGCCATTTCTGAGCTAGTGGAGACTTGCTGCTATGATGTTTTTCATACACAATTCCTGTGTCTAGGTAGCAGGTGTTCAGTAACAGCAGCAGTATGGAGCACATTATAGAGCAGTACTTAGCAGTGTAGCTGTGAATCCAGCAAACTGAGCAAATAATAAAGACTTGCTTTCAGAATAATCTGTTGTGTTTGTACATGAGGAATGACAGTATTTCTGGCCAACACATAATTTGCATTTTATTTTAGTAATTTTTACCTTTACAGTCTCTTCATTTTCACTTGTCTCCAAGCTCCTGGGTGGAGATGAACTGCTATGATCTCTTCTGTAAACTCACACATCAACATTAGGGATTCCTGATTTCCCCTCTGTATGCAACACATGCTCAAAAGCAGCAGCACCATGGAGGCTATTATACTACAATATTGAGCAGTGCAGCTGTGAATCCTGTACTGTGGTGCGTTAGAGCACCAACACTAACTGATCCTCTCTGATCCTTCCTTTCCTATCTCCAAAGACTTCAATGGGCAACTGTATTCTGAGGATATTATACCGCACTATTGAGCAGTGTAGCTGTAAATCTAGAGTTGTGGCGAGTTAGAGCATGAACACTAACTGATGCTCCCTGCTCCTTCCCTTCCTACCTTCAAAGACTTCAATTGGTAGCTGTAACCTGATCCCTCAGTAGCCGACCGTCCATCTTGTTGAATAGGAGTATTAGTATGGAATGCCTAGAAGAGAAGAGGTGGCTCATAAATGGAGAAAGAAGCGTTTTCTTAGAGAGGTCTGTTTTCCCTAAATACTTGAATTCCTTTGTGTTTGTTTATTTTTACAGAACTCTTCATTGTATTGATCCTTCTGTTATTTCTCCTCTTTTTTTTTTAAATATATTGACATAGCCTTTCCTCTTTTACCTACACAGACTGACATTGTCGGCACTGTTTGGACAGGTTCACACTGTTTTGGGACAAGTCCGACCAAAGATGGGAATGGTAATGACTAGATGTCAATTTATTCATATATTTCCAGGGGAAATAACAGAGATACAAAACTAATTCTTTTACTGCCTGTACATGTCCGTACTTAATTGTTAAGTGCTGCAGAACATGTTGGTACTCTAATCAATAAAAATTAAGTAAATAAAATTATTAAGATTATTAATATATATATTTAGCTGTAGAGCTGGCAGCCCGTGTAATGCCCATATATGGTTGTAATGATCATATAATGGTAATATCACCCATATAAGGCAATATTGCCCATATATAGTAATGTATGTATGTGTGTATAACCCCACCCCTCCCAGTAGCGCCGACCCTTCATAGGTCCACACCTACAAATAGCCCCACTCCTATTTGTAGCCCCTCCGCTTGCACATGTATATCCATGCCCCTCCATATCTCCACCCCTACAACATAGCCCCACCCTCTCCTGGTAGTCACTCTTCTTTCATAGCACCTCCCACATAGCCACGCCCCTCTATACTTCCACCCCTCCAGATAGTCCCAAGGGCAGATCTATGTAGAGGAGGTGTGGCTATGTTGAGTGGGTGTGGCTAGTGTCCACATACACTCAGATTTATATATTTATTTATATTGTATTTATTACTGAAATTAATAATAATAAAATTATTCCTACTTTTACTAATAATAAAATCATCAAAAGGACAGTTTTATACTTTCCAAAACTGTGTCTGGTATTGAGGCTTAATATAATGGATAATTTGACAACCCATTGGCTAACCTTGGTGGTTGTCCATCTTTGTGGACAATGTATTTATTATTTTTTTTTTTACTTTAATGGATATATTTGGGTCCAACAATCATTTTTGCAATGGTGTTCCATTAAACATGTTGCATTGTTTGGCTTCTACAGACTTTGTTTCTTGCATATTCAACTTTCACGTGATCTGTCGTCATGGCAAAGAGGAGCGCAGAGGAAAAGACAGGTAAAAGTGTTAAAGGAGCTCACTGACAGATTCTCAGTTAACTCATTCCCTAGCCAGAGATAGACCGTGCAACACAGAGGCTATAGAAGGCAAACGGTGCAAAATCGAATATATAAAGCTGAGTGTGTATGTGTATGTATGTATCATAGTCACACCCACTTCACATAGCCATGCCCCACTCCACAGCCACACCCACATATCCCCACCTCCTCCACATAGCCTCGGAACTATGTGGAGGGGTGATGCTGTAAAGGGGTGGAGCAGCACTATGAAAGGGGTGGGGCTACTTGGAGGGGTGGGGCTATATGCAGGGATGGAACTATGAATGATCAGGGCTACTGGCAAGGGCAGGGCAATGATATATACACACACACAACCATATATGGGCGATATTACCATATATGAGCATTATGACCATATACAGACCATACATGGAGCAGCACTATGAAAGGGGTGGGGCTATGTGCTGGGATGGAACTATGAATGGGCAGGGTTACTGGTAAGGGCAGGGCTATGATATACAAGCACACGCGCACTACCATATATGGGCAATATTACCATAAAGGAGCATTATGACCATATATGGAGCAGCACTATGAAAGGGGTGGGGCTACTTGGAGGGGTGGGGCTATGTGCAGGGATGGAACTATGAATGGGCAGGGCTACTGGCAAGGGCAGGGCTATGATATATACACACGCGTACTACCATATATGAGCGATATTACCATATATGAGCATTATGACCATATACGGACCATATATGGAGCAGCACTATGAAAGGGGTGGGGCTATGTGCTGGGATGGAACTATGAATGGGCAGGGCTACTAGCAAGGGCGGGGCTATGATATATGCACATGCGCACTACCAATATATGGGCAATATTACCATGTATGAGCATTATGACCATATACGGGCATAACACCGGGCTCTACAGCTAGTATTTAATAAAACCCAATTGCAAAATTTGATTTTAGCCCCAAATACATGGACTCAAATAGGAAAGGTGGACAATAAATGTTCCATTATGAGTATATTAGGGAATTGTCCTTTAAGCCATTACCCATCACGATCTCTTCGTCTTTGGTCCGGGCAGCATCTTAGGTCTGAATGAAGACTCCTACTGACAATACGATACCGGATAGTGCATGAATGTGCACGTGAGTTGGGTGCAAGCTCTTTGGTTTAGTGGCGATGCCCGCTGTAGACCCTTCCTGTGACTGGATGACAGATGGCTTTCATGATGCATTTAATCTTCTCTGATTGAACACTTGCTTGTGGCTAAATGAAACTAAGTAACACAGAAGACGGAGAATACGATACCATGGAGAGCGAGGGCTGAGGCCGCGCATATAGATGAGCACACCACTTGGGATCCACATTATACAACTTTTAATACTTGACCAATAGGACGGACGTTCCTACATAATGGCATATAAATAGTTCAATACTGGGTAATGTAATGGTTCAAGTGGCTTCATATTGGGTGATTCTTCCCTATGTGGGTAAGGATGGAAGCGGAAGGTTGGATGTTGGATATAGCGATCCTCCTCTACCCTATGAGACACAAAAGAGCTACAAAACCCAAGAATGAATGTTGACAGTTTCAGTCATTCCGGAGTCCCAATGTATGTCAGATACAAAATTAGGCAACTTTGCAAAAAGTCTTGATCAATGAGGTAACTTGAAGCTCATGGACCCCGATGCAAAAGCTCCAATGGGGCCCCGAATTATTGCAAATCTTTAATATAGACTTTTGGGGCCCCCAGGGCCCCGGTGTAATTGCAACCCCTGCACCTGTTGTAGTTACACCCCTGGTCTTGATCAAAGAAGTATACAGCTACTATGCAAAGGTATGCGTCTCCAGTTGTGTGCACTTGTGCAACTTATTACTCCCTCTTCTATCGTCTCTAAGTTAGTAAAAGAAGGAGATAGAAGGAGTGAAATATCAAGTGAGGATTTGTTTCATGGGATACACATAGGTTTACATTGGAGCTGTGTACACAAAGCGGTGGGAGGAATAATTACTGTTATTTTATACTAGATGCATGGGAGCTGAACAGTAAAAAAGTAATAACCACCTATAATAAAAAGGCCACCCAGCGCCTAATCATGGGGCCGACGTGCAATATTGTATCAAAGTGGAATGTTATGGAAATATACAAAGTTAATGTAAAACTCCTGCTGCAACGAAACATTTTAGAATGTACAAAGTTCATACACGTTATGCCAATGTTTAGGAAAGTTATACTCCCCGATTAGTGAAGGGGGCAACAACGCAAAGAAAAGGGGAGACGGTGCAAAGAAAAGGGGAGACGGCGCAAAGAAAAGGGGAGACGACGCGAAGAAAAGGAGACAACATTAAGAAAAGGGGAGACAACGCGAAGAAAAGGGGAGACGACGCGAAGAAAAGGGGAGACAACGCGAAGAAAAGGGGAGACGGCGCGAAGAAAAGGGGAGACGGCGCGAAGAAAAGGGGAGACGGCGCGAAGAAAAGGGGAGACGACGCGAAGAAAAGGAGACAACATTAAGAAAAGGGGAGACAACGCGAAGAAAAGGGGAGACAACGCAAAAAAAAATGGGAGACAGTGCGAATAAAAGAGAGTAAAAAAAAATCCCTGGTCTGTGGAGCGCTAGGGCTAGAGATAAATGGCACTAGGGTTATTTTAGAAAAGGTTTCTTTATTAACCTCTTACAGGCCACTACGCGTTTCTGCAGCAGAGCGCTGCCTTCATCAGGTGATGCAAGAGCTCTTGCATCACCTGATGAAGGCAGCGCTCTGCTGCAGAAACGCGTAGTGGCCTGTAAGAGGTTAATAAAGAAACCTTTTCTAAAATAACCCTAGTGCCATTTATCTCTAGCCCTAGCGCTCCACAGACCAGGGATTTTTTTTACTCTCAGCTTCTTGCACTTGTGCACACCTGGCAAGAGCAGCTCTGGACAAGAGATACCATTAATCCTAGATCCTGAGCTCCATGACCTAGCAATACAACACGGTCACCGTTGTAGGACCTGTGGTGACATCATTCCGGTCATTGATCGTGACAGGAGCTGGAGCTCCCGGAGCAACTTTCGGTGCCTCCACTATACCTCCAGGCGGAGGTGGATTCACAGGCGTAAGACCGCAGTTGTGCAGGGTTGCACAACCACCTCTGGTGAGTGGCTACACAGCCCTGGGCCTAAATCCACTTCAAAAACTTTCTTCACATGCGCTCCCACCCCCTCCCCCCTTTTTGTAGTGCGAATAAAAGGGGAGACGGCGCGAAGAAAAGGGGAGACAACGTGAAGAAAAGGGGAGACGACACGAAGAAAAGAGGAGACGACGCGATGAAAAGGAGACATGACGCGAAGAAAAGAGGAGACGACGCGATGAAAAGGAGACATGACGCGAAGAAAATGAGACAACATTAAGAAAAGGGGAGGCAGCGCAAAGAAAAGGGGAGACGGCACAAAGAAAAGGGGAGACGACTCAAAGAAAAGGGGAGACGACTCAAAGAAAAGGGGAGACGGCGCAAAGAAAAGGGGAAACGGCGCAAAGAAAAGGGGAGACGACTCAAAGAAAAGGGGAGACGACTCAAAGAAAAGGGGAGACGGCGCGAAGAAAAGGGGAGACGACGCAAAGAAAAGGGGAGACGACGCGAAGAAAAAGGGAGACGACGCGAAGTAAAGGGGAGACGACGCGAAGAAAAAGGGAGACGACGCGAAGTAAAGGGGAGACGACGCGAAGAAAAGGGGAGACAATGTGAATAAAAGGGAGGATAACGTGAGGAAAAGGGAGGATAACGTGAAGAAAGAGGTGATAACGTTAAAAAAAAGGGTGACAATGTAAAGAAAAGGGGTGATAACATGTAAAAAAAAGAGAGAAGACAACATAAAAATAGGGGAGACAACATGAAGAAAAGGGGAGACAACATGAAGAAAAGGGGTGGTAATGTGAAAAGCTCCTGTATCCCCCTTGGGATTACTGGAGGAGGTGCGGGGAAATGATACAGACCAGTGGGCTGGGATATTTCTTCTTGATGTCACAAATGCAAAAAGCACTCTCCCCTCAGTGAGGCCAAGACTAAGTACAGTAGCTATCTGCTCCCTCCTGGAATTGAAGGGGTTAACGATGCCCACTGCCAGGGACCCCAGCCTTGTTATCCATCGACAACTTAATCCTTCTGCTGTTCCCTGCTGGGCAGGGATATGATGTCGGCCTGCTTGGCATTGAAAGGGTTAGAGGTCCCCTATGACAGTTCACTGCCCCCCCTCCATCCTTCTCCCTCGCACACTCATACACTCTCCGGGATCGGCTGACGCGTCCCTAACGCATCCCGTCCAGCCAAGCGCTTGACTGATCAATAACCGATTTAGTTGCTAATCTGCGGCTTTTCTGTAGCTGTCAGTGGGTGATATATGGGCTCTCACCCCACGGGTCACACAGAATACGGCTTCTGAGACACCCAATCAACAGCCCCCCCCCCACGCTGCACCTTCGGCTATTTATGGCACCCAATTTGGTGTGAATAAAGGAGAAGGAGGGTTAACCCCTCGAGAATCTCAAGATTCATATTTCTTATCATCATGTCAATCAGGAGTAGATGGGTGCGGGCGACGTGTCCGTAAGGGGGGCGACAAAGTTATCGATGGGGTCACTTTTGGCACCGTGGTACCCCCCGATTCTTAGAATGTTGACATTTTATACATAGATATCTATTATCATGTTGCAGTTTGGATCATACCATCTGGTAATGGCGGGGGTAGGGGTGATGTCAGATATCTGGATATTTACACAGTTTTAGATGTTGTACAATAAATTTGCAAAAAGAAAAGTTTGCAGCCATTTTCACTACTTTCGAGTTGGCAACTGGTGTTTTGCATGGAGTCGTAGACCAGAGCTGCAGGTAGAGGGTACAGAGGTCGCACCTAGACCCTGATGTCAGGGGAGTTCAAAAGACCCCATATTATAAATGGTGCATGGTACATGGGGGGGGCCCTTACAGGTTATGTATTCCAGACAAATTTTAATGCCCAAAAGACACTACATCTGCTTGTTTACTCCTCAACCGATGCAGGAGATCCAGATCATCCAATAATAGAGGTTTTGTTATTTTACTCAGTTTCCCAAAATGTTTCCAGCAGACGGACCTTTTTCTTCCATAACAGGCATCAGACATGAATAGAGGGGTCCTCCAACACCAAAAGGAGCAGTATTGGCTCTTAAACATCTAATTGTATAGTAGACCATAAGTTTGCAAAAGTGTTAGCGTGTCCAAACTCAGATTGGCCCCAGTGGCCACACAGGCTTGGATTGGCTCAAAGGGAAGCTGGAAATCTCCAGGTGGGCCTCCAGGCTCGGACTGGCCATAGGGGAGCTGTTAAATCTCCAGGTGGGCCTCCAGACTTAGACTGCCCCATAGGTTTGCTGGTAAATCACTTAGGGGACCTCAAGGCTTGCACTGGCTTATAGTGGAGCTGGTAAATCCCCCGTGGGCCTCCAGGCTCAGACTGGCCCATACGTTGGCTGGTAAATCTTCCAGTGGATGTCCAGACTTGAATAGGCCATACGTTTACTGGTACATTCCTGGTGGGCCTGAGCCAAGTTCAGACTGGTTTCTAGAGTAGCTGGTAAATCTCTCAGTGGCCTAAAAGTTTGGACTGGCGGATAGGGGAGCTGGTAAACTTCCAAGTGGGTCTCCAGGCTTGGGATGGCCCAAAAGGGAGCTGGTAAATCCCCAGTGGGTCTCCAGGCTTGAACGGGCCCATAGGGACCTGGTAAATTCCCCGGTGAACGTCCAGGCTTGAACTGTCCCATAGAGCAGAGGTTCCCAACTCCAGTCCTCAAGGCACACTAACAGTGCAGGTTTTCAGGATTTCCTTAGTATTGCACAGGTGATAATTGAATCACCTGCACTGGGGATGATTCCAATTTCTAAGGAAATCCTGAAAACCTGCACTGTTGGTGTGCCTTGAGGACTGGAGTTGGGAACCTCTGCCATAGGGGACCTGGTAAATTCCCCGGTGGGCATCTAGGCTTCAGCTGGCCCTCTTTGTCCCACAAACCCAGGCAGTTATTCCTTACATTTAACTCCCTCCTCCGCCCCCCACTGCCCCCTCCTACTTCTTGTATTTCTGCAGAAGACTACTAACATTGACTTACAAATCCGTCCACAATCTGTCCCCCCATATATCTCCCAATATCATCCATCTCATAATCTTTGATCCTCCCAAGACCTCCTCCTTTCCTCCACACTTGTATGCTCCTCATCTTTCACCTGAGCATCCCACATCTCTGAAATTCTGCACCTCAAAATGTCCGACTGTCCCCCACAATTGGAACCTTCAAGCGGAACCTGAAAACCCATCTCTTCAGAACGGCCTGCAGCCTGCAATGACCAGAGTGCCACCTCACCCCCACTGGACGCGGCGCTCCATCACCACTGGACCCGGCGCTCCAACACCACTGGACCCGGCGCTCCAACACCACTGGACCTGGCACTCCAACACCATCAGACCCCGGTGCTCCAACACCACTGGACCCGGCGCTCCAACACCACTGGACCAGCACTCCAACAGCACCAGAGCAGACCCAACCTACTGTCTCCCTCCCAACTGCCCTGTAGAATGTAAGCCCGCAACGGCAGGGTCCTCTCTCCCCTCTGTATCAGTCTGTCACAGTTAGCTTGTTCATTGTATTTATAACTTGTTTGTATGTAACCTTTCTCATGTACTGCACCATGGAGTCAATGGTGCTCTATAAATAAATAATAAAGGACCTGGTAAATTCCCCAGTGGGACTCCAGGCTTGGACTGGCCCATAAGGGAGCTGGTAAATTCCCCAGTAGGTCTCCAGGCTCAGACGGGCCTATAGGTATGCTGGTAAAACACCCAGTGAGCCTCCAGGCTCAGAATGGTCTATGGGTTTGCTGGTAAATTTCCTGGTGGGCCTCTAGGCTCGGAGTGGCCCATAGAAGAGCTGGTAAATCCCCTGGTGGGACCTAATGCAGGAAAAGCAGCATCGACAGAAAAGGGCAGCAACTCATCATTCATTTTAAAAAAATGTTTAGTTTATGAATTATGATGGAGAAGGTACATTTGTGAAAAGGAGATGGGTAAGCTTACTTAACGCTAAAGAGTGGTCCCCACAAAACCAGTGTGCCTCGTCATTCCCCTTGCAATCAACTTTGACATGGAGTGTGCCCACTCCTCTTGTACCGAATTCCAGGAACACAATAGAGTATCAAAATTTATACTTAGCATGGGACAGATTAGTGGGAATCTGACCAATCACCTGAAAGCGTGTCTAATGCCTCCTCTACAGAATGGATCATGGTTGCGCATGCGCCGCTTCTCCATTCAATGGGATGAAGATGCTGCACAAGTCCTATATATTCTAAATAAAGAGGCAATGAGCATGTGTGATGTCCTGGGATACAGAAAGGGTCCCAGCGGTTGGACCCCCACTAGTCTATCAATTTTATTACTTATCCTATGGATAGCTTGCCTTCTCCCAGGTAAGGCCATAAACCATCCTGCCGATATGACACCCCCTTATTGAGCAGACCTTGATTTGCAAAACTTCTAAAACTCTGATGCGAAAGCTCCAACAGGGCCCCCAATTATTGCAAATCTTTAATAGTATTAGTCTTTTTCTATAGGCCAAAGGGACTTTTTGGGGCCCCCCTAGGCTGCAGGGCCCAGATGCGATCATAACCCCTGAACCTATTGTAGTTACGCCCCTGTCCACAGGCTGCACTAAGTATGGGAGGATTTTCTCTGCCTGAAGATCTAAATGATATGCTTCTGCTTTACAAACACGATCTACTGGTAAATAGAGATACATCTGCTATAAGGATGCATCTCTATGTACCTGTGTGTCAGGATGTAATATAAGTCAGATTTTTATTTTGCTATACGTTTGCTGAACAATAATGACAAACACGACAACATTCACACTTTGTGATAAGATGTCACAAACCTGCAAATAACACAACATATTTGTCATTCCTGCGATCGTAAGGACTCGCACTATACGATCATGATTATGGTGATCGTAAAGGGCAGGAAACATTTTTTTTCTCTACAAAAATTCAAACACAAACGTAACATTATGTTCGTGTTTGGTAAAATGGCACTTCACAAAAAACTAAAGCTCATCTCATAAGTGACAAGATCTCATTAAATTACAGATGACCAGGAATGAATGAACCAAAAAAATAATGTCATCTGTTCATCTGATACCAATTCTATACCGGGGCCCTGTACTGGGAGTGTTCACCACTGGATACAACTTATTGGGTTTTGATATTGACCTTTATCCTCTAAAAATGAAGACATATTCCACCTTCTGTATCCTCACCCATCCCTTGTAGACTGTGAGCCCTCGTGGACAGGATCCTCTCTCCTCACCTACTGTATCCTCACCCATCCCTTGTAGACTGTGAGCCCTCGTGGGCAGGGTCCTCTCTCCTCACCTACTGTATCCTCACCCATCCCTTGTAGACTGTGAGCCCTCGTGGCAGGATCCTCTCTCCTCACCTACTGTATTGTCACCCATCCCTTGTAGACTGTGAGCCCTCGTGGGCAGGATCCTCTCTCCTCACCTACTGTATCCTCACCCATCCCTTGTAGACTGTGAGCCCTCGTGGGCAGGATCCTCTCTCCTCATCTACTGTATCCTCACCCGTCCCTTGTAGACTGTGAGCCCTCGTGGGCAGGATCCTCCTCACCCACTGTAATCCTCACCCATCCTTCTAGACTGAGCCCTCGTGGACAGGATCCTCTCTCCTCACTCTTGTATCCTCACCATCCTTGTAGACTGTGAGCCCTCATGGGCAGGGTCCTTTCTCCTCACCTACTGTATCCTCACCCATCCCTTGCAGACTGTGAGCCCTTGTGGGCAGGCTCCTCTCTCCTCACCTATTGTATCCTCACACATCTCTTGTAGACTGTGAGCCTTCGTGGGCAGGGTCCTCTCTCCTCATTCGCTGTATCCTTAGCCATCCCTTGTAAACTAAGCCCTTGCGGGCAGGGTCCTCTCCCTCACCTACTGTATCCTCACCCATCCCTTGCAGACTGTGAGCCCTCATGGGCAGGGTCCTCTTTCCTCACCTACTGTATCCTCACCCATCCCTTGTAGACTGTGAGCCCTTATAGGGCAGGGTCCTCTCTCCTCACCTACTGTATCCTCACCCATCCCTTGTAGACTGTGAGCCCTCATGGGCAGGGTCCTCTTTCCTCACCTACTGTATCCTCACCCATCCCTTGTAGACTGTGAGCCCTCATGGGCAGGGTCCTCTTCCTCACCTACTGTATCCTCACCCATCCCTTGTAGACTGTGAGCCCTCATGGGCAGGGTCCTCTCTCCTCATTCGCTGTATCCTTACCCATCCCTTGTAAATTGAGCCCATGCGGGCAGGGTCCTCTCCCCTCACCTACTGTATCCTCACCCATCCCTTGTAGACTGTGATCCCTCGTGGACAGGATTCTCCTCACCTTCTGTATCCTCACCCATCCCTTGTAGACTGTGAGCCCCACTGGGGCAGGGTGCTTTCTCTCACCTACTGTATCCTCACCCATCCCTTGTAGACTGTGAGCCCTCGTGGGCAGGGTGCTCTCTCCTCACCTACTGTATCCTCACCCATCCCTTGTAGACTGTGAGCCTTCATGGGCAGGGTGCTTCTCCCTCCTCCTGTACCTGTCTGTGCCTTATATTGTTCATGTATTTGTACTTGTCTATGTATGCCCCTTTTCAAATATAAAGCGCCATGGAATAAATGGTGCTATAATAATGAATATTAATACACAGACAATGTGTTAACTGTGACAAAACCCTGTGATTTATTAAACCAAATTATCTGCTATTGACTTATGTGATTCTTGAGAGTTTTTAGTTGTGGGTTTTTGTGCCCCATTGTCTGATGTTTCGCTTTGTATCTCCGATTACTCTAATCCCAAAAGTTGCTCGCTGGAGGGCAAAGGTGAACTGCACTCAACACTCAAATCTAGACTCGTTGTGTAAATCGCCAGATAAGTCCAGAATAATATGACAATGACTGACGCAGTTTGTGTACCTGTGATGGTAGGATGGTGGGTTCAGTGTTGGGACTCTTCCAGGAGTTCTCCGTCTTTGTTGTGGCTTCTTTGACTGATGATGAAAGAGACAGATGATGTTCAAAACTCCTTGGTGATGTAAGTACCCTTTGTATGTTCAATATACAAAAGTGTCTGTAATGATATACATGTTCCTTTCATTTTGTACTTTATAATGAAATTGCTCGATTTACCTTCTTTAAGGTCATATCTAAACCTTAGTGTTAAACAATACTTGTCAATACACATTTATGGCAGGCAGAGGTCTATTTTAAAGAGTTTCTACTACTTACCCATCTTGGCCGACTCTTCGCCACTCTTCGCCACTCTTGTCGCCACTCTTCCCCACTCTACCCCACTCTTCACCACTCTTCACCACTCTTCACCACTCTTCACCACTCTTACACCACTCTTGTCGCCACTCTTGTCGCCACTCTTCCCCACTCTTCACCACTCTTCACCACTCTACCCCACTCTTGTCGCCACTCTTCCCCACTCTTCACCACTCTTCACCACTCTTCACCACTCTACCCGCTCTACCCCACTCTTGTCGCCACTCTTCCCCACTCTTGTCGCCACTCTTCCCCACTCTTGTCGCCACTCTTCCCCACTCTTGTCGCCACTCTTCCCACTCTTGTCGCCACTCTTCCCCACTCTTCCCCACTCTTGTCGCCACTCTTCCCCACTCTTGTCGCCACTCTCCCCACTCTACCCCACTCTACCCCACTCTACCGCACTCTACCGCACTCTACCGCACTCTTGTCGCCACTCTCCACCCTTCCCCACTCTTCCCCACTCTTCCCCACCCTACCCCACTCTACCCCACACTTGTCGCCACTCTTCCCCACCCTTCCCCACCCTTCCCCACCCTACCCCACTCTACCCCACTCTACCCCACTCTACCCCACTCTACCCCACTCTACCCCACTCTACCCCACTCTATTGATTTATAGAAGAAATATATTTAGGGTGAGGCCAAATGGAGCAATGACAAAAACTGCAGCACGTCCGCTCCATTTGGCCTTCCCCCAATATATTATATTATATATATATATAGATCATCATTCTTTTTAATTATACACATATAGGGTAAAGAAGTAGTGGCAAAGCCTATCATTCAGTGATCATAGGGGATGTGAAGCATTTTATCTATACTAAGATAGTAAAAAATAATGTAAAGTTTTTTATCCCAGGTTGGGTAGCCGGGCATTGTTGTAACATGTATGAACAGCCACAGTATATGTTGGCGCTATATAAAGCCATATGTATAGTTGGCGGGTACAGTACATATACCAGATCCTATAAGGCGCCGTCATCCCTCTCCCCCCTCCTCCGCCTCCTACTCCCATCTTTATAATGATAATTTGACTTCAATCAGGGAAGTGTCTAACCAGAACAAGAGATTTTTGCTTATCAACAGCCGGTCTCTGCGGTAATTTGTTTTAATTAGTTTAAAGCCTGCTGTAATAATCCTGTACAGTTATATATCTATTCACTTAACTCCCGACGCCTTCCCGAGGCAGCTCCCATCAATCCCAGGCAGGCACTTAACCCCTTATTGACTGGGTCCGACTATTCCCCGATGGGTTAATGAACTGCCTCAATCATATAGACAGAGCAGAACGCGGCGCTGTACACAGGAGGAGGGGGGGGCTAACACATATCGATTTTTTATTGGGGAACCAAAGAAGACCCAGGATGGTGAATTCTGAGTGAATTTCAATGTCCTATAGGTCATACGGTATAGAGCTCCCATAGTGCCACATATATCATCCAGCCCTCAATGTCCTATATGCCATATGGTATAGTGCCCCAATAGAGCCACATATATCTTACAACTCTCAACATCCTATATTCCATATGGTACAATGCCCCCATAGTGCCACGTATATCGTCCAACCCTCAATATCCTGAATGCCATACAGTATAGCGTCCCCATACTGCCACGTATATCGTCCAACCCTCAATGTACTATATGCCATATGATATAGTGCCCCAATAGTGCCACGTATATCTTACAACTCTCAACATCCTATATGCCATATGGTACAATGCCCTCATAGTGCCACGTATATCATACAACCCTAAATGTCCTGTATGCCATACTTTATAATGCCCAAATAGTGCCACGTATATCTTACAACCCTCAATCTCCTCTATGCCATATGGTATAATGCCCCCATAGTGCCACGTATATCATACATCCCTCAATGTCCTATATGCCATACAGTATAGTGCCACGTATATCATACAACCCTCAATGTCCTGTATGCCATACAGTATAGCGTCCCCATAGTGCCACATATATCATCCAACCCTCAATGTCCTGTATGCCATACAGTATAGCGTCCCCATACTGCCACGTATATCGTCCAACCCTCAATGTCCTGTATATCATACGGTATAGAGCCCCCATAGTGCCACATATATCATCCAACCCTCAATGTACTATATGCCATATGATATAGTGCCCCAATAGTGCCACGTATATCTTACAACTCTCAACATCCTATATGCCATATGGGACAATGCCCCCATAGTGCCATGTATATCATACAACCCTAAATGTCCTGTATGCCATACTTTATAATGCCCAAATAGTGCCACGTATATCTTACAACCCTCAATGTCCTCTATGCCATATGGTATAATGCCCCCATAGTGCCACGTATATCATACATCCCTCAATGTCCTATATGCCATACAGTATAGTGCCACGTATATCATACAACCCTCAACCTACTGTATGCCATACAGTATAGTGCCCACATAGTGCCACATATATCATCCAACCCTCAATGTCCTATATGCCATACGGTATAGTTCCCCCATAGTGCCACGTATATCATACAACCCTCAATGTCCTGTATGCCATACAGTATAGCGTCCCCATACTGCCACGTATATCGTCCAACCCTCAATGTACTATATGCCATATAATATAGTGCCCCAATAGTGCCACGTATATCTTACAACTCTCAACATCCTATATGCCATATGGTACAATGCCCTCATAGTGCCACGTATATCATACAACCCTAAATGTCCTGTATGCCATACTTTATAATGCCCAAATAGTGCCACGTATATCTTACAACCCTCAATGTCCTCTATGCCATATGGTATAATGCCCCCATAGTGCCACGTATATCATACATCCCTCAATGTCCTATATGCCATACAGTATAGTGCCACGTATATCATACAACCCTCAATCTACTGTATGCCATACAGTATAGTGCCCACATAGTGCCACATATATCATCCAACCCTCAATGTCCTATATGCCATTACGGTATAGTTCCCCCATAGTGCCACGTATATCATACAACCCTCAATGTCCCGTATGCCGTATGGTATAGTGCCCCCATAGTCAGTGGCGCAACTTCAGGCCCAGGGGCCCAGATGCGAAAGCTCCAACGGGACCCCCAATTATTGTAAATCTTTAATATTAGTCTTTTTCTATGGGCCAAAGGGATCTTTGGGGCCCGCTAGGCTGCAGGGCCCGGGTGCGATCGCAACTCCTGCACCTACTGTAGTTACGCCCCTGCCCATAGTGCCACGTATATCATACAACCCTCAATGTCTTGTTTGCCATACAGTATAGCGCCCCCATACTGCCACGTATATCGTCCAACCCTCAATGTACTATATGCCATATGGTATAGTGCCCCAATAGAGCCACATATATCTTACAACTCTCAACATCCTATATGCCATATGGTACAATGCCCCCATAGTGCCACGTATATCATACAACCCTAAATGTCCTGTATGCCATACTTTATAATGCCCAAATAGTGCCACGTATATCTTACAACCCTCAATGTCCTCTATGCCATATGGCATAATGCCCCCATAGTGCCATGTATATCATACAACCTTCAATGTACTGTATGCCGTACGGTATAGTACCCACATAGTGCCACGTATATCATACATCCCTCAATGTCCTATATGCCATACAGTATAGTGCCCCCATAGTGCCACATATATCATCCAACCCTCAATGTCCTATATGCCATACGGTATAGTGCTCCCATAGTGCCACACATCATGCAACCCTCAATGTCCTGTATGCCATACGGTATAGTGCCCCCATAGTGCCACAAATATCATCCAACCATCAATGTCCTATAAGCTATACAGTATAGTGCCCCCATAGTGCCACATATATCATACAACCATCAATGTCCTGTATGCCATATGGTATAGTGCCCACATAGATACAACACTGTATGGCAAGCGTGGCACTATCAATACACTGCGCAGTGTCAAAGCATCAGTGCCACACAATATAAAAGTGAATACCGCCACATAGTGCTAACAAAATAGATCAATTAAAAAGAATACCACCATATAATGCTGATAAAATAAAAAAATAATACCGCTATGCTGCTGTTATTATGTCATACACTGCAAAAACAATACATTGATCAATATCAAAGTAAATACCACCATATAGTACTGATAAAATAGATAAATTAAAAATAATACCGCTATACTGTTATTATTGCATGCACTGCAAAAATTATACATTGCACAGTGTCAAAGTATCAGTGTTGGACAATATCAAAGCATATACCGCCATATAGTACTTTTAAAATATATAAATTAGAAGTAATAGCGCCATAAAATGCTGATAGAATGAAAAATAATACTGCTGTACTATTATAGCATACACTATAAAAATGCACAGTATCGAATTGAATACCGCCATATAGTGCTGATAAAATAGATACATTAAAAATAATACCACCATATAGTCATAAATAAAAAATAATAATACCGCTATACTGTTATCGCACGCACTGCAAAAAAATTTCACTGCACAGTGTCAAAGTATCAATTTTGCACAATATCAAAGTAAATACCGCCATATAGTGTTGATAAAATAGATTTAGAATAATACCGCTATACTGTCAATCTATACTCTACAGTGTCAATGTATCACTGCTGCACAGTATCAAAATAAATACCGCCATATAGTGCTAATAAAATAGATAAGATAACAATACCGCTATACTTTTATTATTGCATACACTGCACATTACCAAAGTATCAGTGCTGCACAATAATCAAAGTACCGCCATAGTATGCTGATAAAATAGATGAATGAAAAATATTGCAATACTGTTATTATTGCATACACTTCACAAATAATATACTGCACTGTGTCCAAGTATCAGTGAAGCACAATATCAAAGTGAATACTGCCATATAGTGCTGACAAAATAGATAAATGTAAAATAATAATACCGCTATACCATCATAGCATGCACTGCAAACATAATATACTGCACTGTGTCCAAGTATCAGTAGTGCACAATATCAAAGTGAATACTGCCATATAGTGCTGACGAGATAAAATGTAAAATAATACCGCTATACTATTATAGCATACACTGCAAACATAATATACTGTTCTGTGTCTGAGTGTCAATGCCACAATGTGTCAAATACCGCTATAGATTATGACTTTTATTGCCTTACAGTGTTGCATACACTATAAAAATATACTGTAATATATCGACGGTAAGAAAGTGTCAAAAATACCAAAATAATACTGCCATATAGTGCCGACATACCAGCTACATTATAAATAGTGATACTAATATACTATTAAGATTTGTAGTGATTGGAATACTTGGGGTCAGGCCGTGTGTTACACCCCTCTAATGTGCACCCTTTTGGGGCATGTCCAGGTTGGTTGACTTTGGTGCGGTACCATCTGCTGTGCCCACCCTCATATGGTGCCATACAGTGTACACATAGCCATACAATAAGGCGCCCAAATCGTTCCAGTTGTGTCATACACTGCACAAATAAAACAGGAATGTATCCAAGTAGCAGCTCTAAAAACACTAAAATAATACTGCCATATATGCCAGCTACATTATAAATAATAATACCGCTATACTATTGATATAAAAATTGGTGGTTGCAAGTCTGGAATCTGAGGACATCTGTGGCGCCCCCTTTAGCTCACCTGGGTGATGAGACTTATATTGTATAATGAGTTGGGCAATAACATTGCCCTCATATAGTGTTGTAGAGGGTTCTAATGACCATATAATATGGGGTTAGGGTTCCTAAATAGGGCCATACATGTCACACATTGCTGCCGCTACTATATTCTGCAAAAGTAGCAACGCCATACAGTGACAACAAACACCGCCATACGGTTACCAGAAGCATTATAATATTACCGCCATACTATGCTTATTAAGATTGGTGGTGGCTGTGAACATTGTGTTTGAGGACATAAGGCTGGGTGACATATTGTGGAGCCATTAAAAGTCACTTAAGGACTGCGCACCCTCCGGCATAGAGGGATCTTATTTTTGTAGATGGGTGACACACTGATGCATTCATTTGCCTAATTTGGGAGGGGTTAATCCAGCCCTCTGAGTCTTCTCACCACGGGTCCAACCATTGAGTCATTCACGGATGTGGTGGTCTTGGTTCTCTAATCTGTGCCCCAACCCCTAAAAATGATCCTGGGATTCTCTGATTATGGCCTCATTGCAAAGTCCCTTAAATCCCTTGATGCTAGAAAAGACAAACTAGTAAACACCCTTCATCCCTATTCATAGCTCAACTCAATGGCACAGTCCAGGTGGTGGGTCTGGTGGGTCTGGTGGACATCTTTGGTGCTACCAGTAATAATCCAATATGTCCGATCCTTTGATCTCCAATCATCTGAATTTGGAAGTGGGGAATCCTCATACACATTGGAGGTGGCTAATGATCATCCTATACGTCCAGAGTAGACAGTTCAGTTGAGTGACTGTCAAGAAACCAAATCTTAACACCTCAGATGCTTCAATCTCCATTAGGGCTGGATTTAGGACTATGGAGGTTGATGTGCCATAAATTTGGAGGAGGAATGGTTTCACCCAGGTGATCCCTAGCGTAGCCACTTCTAGGATCCGTGGTGCCACTAGAAGACGCGGGTGGAATATATCAGAAGAATTGGATTGGGTAAGGAAAAAGGGGTCTACCGAGGGCTAGCTAGATGCTGGAGGTGATGGTGGCCTCATGGAAAATATCCCATGTGCCCAACCAACATGAGTCCTGATAGCCAGGATTGATGGTCAACTCTGAGATAGGACCATGGGCATTGATGCATTGATGCATTGATGGAGTAGCCGTCCTTCATACTGGGCAGGACACCTGGTCATACCTGTTCCACCATGGATAACGAAGATAGATCCGTGGAGAGTGCATGAAGTAGTCATCCATCATGCTAGCCAGGACAGCTGGTCATTCCCATCCACCGCGGATAATTCTGAGATACAGCCATGGAGATTGTGTGAAGTAGCTGTTCTTCTTCATGCTAGCAAGAAAAGCTATATAGATGGAGAGGAAGCGCCAATAGGGTCTTATCGATATAATCAGTGAATTGTAAGTATGGTCCACTCCCCTGTCGGGTTGTGTGTGACACAACCATATTAAACCAGACAATTGGATCCTGTCGAACGCAGCAATCAGCCAGGATGTTGTATAAATCTTATGCGTTGATATAGGAATTCGGCTTGTAGATCGCGCTGTTCGAAAAATATGGCCAAGAAAATTACTCCAAGGTCCTTGGAGTCATTTTCTTGGCCAATTTTTCGAACACGCGATCTACAAGCCGGAGCAAGTAAAGCTTAGTCATACCCGTTCAACCATGGAAAACGGATATAGGTCATTGGGGATTGGATGAAGTAGCCATCCTTCATGCTGGCCAGGACAGTGGTCATACCCATTCCCTTGTGGATAACGGAGATACAGCAATGGGGATTGGATGAAGTAGCCATCCTTCATGCTGGCCAGGACAGTTGGTCATACCCATTCCACTGTGGATAACAGAGATACAGCCATGGGGATTGGATGAAGTAGCCATCCTTCATGCTGGCCAGGACAGTGGTCATACCCGTTCCACCATGGGAAAAACGGATTATAGAGTCATGGGGATTGGATGAAGTAGCCATCCTTCATGCTGGCCAGGACAGTTGGTCATATCCATCCACTGTGGATAACAGAGTACAGCCATGGGGATTGGATGAAGTAGCCATCCTTCATGCTGGCCAGGACAGTTGTCATACCCATTCCACTGTGGATAACGGAGATACAGCCATGGGGATTGGATGAAGTAGCCATCCTTCAGCTGGCCAGGAAAGTAGTCATGCCATTCCACTCTTTTACCTATAGCTATTCCCAAACGTCCGTATTTCCCAAAAAGTGATGCATGTTCCAAGAGTTGGGTAGTGTATATACCGTCCTTATAAATAGTGACTACCTTGGTGCAACCAGCATATGTGGGGCAAAGTAGATCATAAATACTAGATCTGGTAAGGAAGGGAGGTTCCAGTAGGGAATTAACTAGATTTTCATGGTGATGGTTTCTCCGGGGAATGTGCCCTTGTGTCTCCTACCAATACCCCAGTTCTTAGGGTCATGGCCAATATGGAGAACTGACTGATGGCCACAGGGTTCCTAAACAGTACGGGGTCTTCTTCAACCTACATTTTCCACTTGTTCCGCCAACAGCTACATCCATACACGTTCTGTCAATGGGTCAATGGTAGAGGGGAACTAAACTGCTTTCGGAGAGTATAGGAATGGTCAACTTGAGACGTAAGATGCCCGATTGATCGTTGGCCAAACACATCATACCATTAGATGGTGAGCCAGGCCTACCCAACCTACAAGAAAAAAATTCTTCATCAATTTCAATGAAGGTCTATAGAATACCGATGTGATCGATTGTGTAGATCTTACGGTGACCGTGCCCACACTTGACATCCTCACTCCTCATTCTCTTCTTTTGCGGATCCTTCCCCGTTTTCCGTTCTCTGGCACTTCGTCTCTTTCCCTCGCTGATCCCTCTGCCTCCCCCCCTCATCTCCTCTCCCTCCCGTACCCACTCGGAAAGGATGTTATCAATAACTAGTAGATGGATAAGGCGTGACGAGTCTCAGAACAATCCCCTGTCTGCTGAACTTTAATTAACAGTTACTTAATTAGTTCGAGACCATTTAGAGTAAAATGTTTTGATTAGGAATCTGCATGAGCCCCCCCTCTTTGATGAATGGGTGCGGGTGGCCGCGTTCTCCCGCTGTTCCTAATAGATAATAAACCTAAATCCATCAGGCGCTCATAGAGACGCGTCGGGGGACAAATTCGCTGAGATACCCCATCAATCGCTGCTGACGGCCCTAAACAAACAGCCCCCCCCCCCCCACTTAATAAGCAGCAAACAAACAAGATACATTGTTCTCGAAGACGTGTAAAATCCAACACGACTGTGACCCCAAACTGAGGGGCTCAGACACCGCTGGTTTCCCTCTTGACGTACTGTGACGTCCTCATTACCGGTGGAGAGGACTGACGCCAACGCCGCCGTCCACCAATCTCCCGACTGTGGATTTCCATCATGAAAAAACAGCGAGGAGTGAAATCTAGTGAAGTCCCACAGTTCTGGGGTTCTAGTTTCCATTATAGACATCTATCAATCATCTTAACGATGGGGAGAGACCGGGCTACAGTCTACAGCCGCGATGTTTGGGAGACGCCGGTCTAGTTCATCTCAATGATGGATAGAGCTGAATGCGGGCTCTCGTGTTCTTCAGCCTCCCACATCTCCATGACTGTACGGGACATGAACGTCTTTCTCATATCTCCCCTCTAGATCATCCCATAGAAGTCGGATGGGGTAGAGGTCCGGGCTTTGTGTAACCGCTCATGTTCTTCTCCCTCCATCACTGTATGGACCTTGTGCACTGGGCACAATCATAGGGAACAGAAAGGAAAGACCTTCCCCAAATTGTTCCCACACATTTGGAAGCTACAATTGTCTACAATGTCTTGTCCTAAAGCATTAAGATTTCTCATCACTGGAACTAAGGGCCCAAGGTCCGACCCCTGATAACTGCCCGGAGCATCATCCTCCTCCACCATCTGTACGCACGATGCAGTCAGGGGGAAAACGTTCTCCTGGAATCACCAAACCCTGACTCCTCCATCAGAGAAGTGCGATCATCACCCATCAACGCACAGAACACGTCTTCTCCAGAGTCCAGTGGTGGCGGCTTTACACCGCTCCGATCCACGCTCAGAATTGTGCTTGGTGATGTACGGCTTTACACCGCTCCGTCCCACACAAGGAACTGTGCTTGGTGATGTAGAGCTTTACACCGCTCCGTCCCACACTCGGCATTGTGCTTGTGATGTACGGCTTTACATCGCACCGTCCCACACTCGGCATTGTGCTTGGTGATGTACGGCTTTACACCGCTCCGTCCCACGCTCGGAATTGTGCTTGGTGATGTAGAGCTTTACACCACTCCGTCCCACCGCTCGGATTGTGCTTGGTGATGTACGGCTTTACACTGCTCGGTCCCATGCTCAGATTGTGCTTGGTGAGTACAGCTTTACACCACTCCATCCATCGCTCAGAATCGTGCTTGGTGATGTACGCTTTACACCGCTCCATCCCACACTCAGAATTGTGCTTGGTGAAGTACGGCTTTACACCGCTCCGTCCCATGTTCAGAATTGTGCTTGGTGATGTACGGCTTTACACCGCACCGTCCCACACTCGGCATTGTGCTTGGTGATGTAGAGCTTTACACGCTCCATCCCACACTCAGAATTGTTCTTGTGATGTACAGCTTTACACCGCTCCGTCCCACACTCGGAATTGTGCTTGGTGATGTACAGCTTTACACCGCACCTTCCCACCCTCGGCATTGTGCTTGGTGATTTACGGCTGCAGCTGCTTGGCCATGAAGCTCCCGGCAGGCACGCTGTTTGTGCTGGTGTTACCAGAGGAGGTCTGGACTCTGCAGTTATGGGGTCAGCAGAGTGTTGGGGACTTTTTGGTCTCGGCCCCTCATTATATAAGGTTACGGTGTCTGAATTGTGGTTCTTCCTCTTCTCAATACACTTAATTACTCGTGAGCCAAGTACGGACTCCTTTAGAAAATACCTTCCAACCATCTCGGAGGCTTCCGGGGAAAGAGGACACTTCATGCCCAGTTATCTACCTCAACCCCCAAAACTTGATTTGGGTTGGAGGGAATGAGTTGTTGGGGGTCATTTCCAATTCCCTCCCTATAATCTGGTCCAATTTCTCCTCTATTGACAACATAGGAGGGCAACCTTGGACCTAAATAAAGGGGTTGGCTGATGAAGACCCCCCTCTGGCACGGTGATCTTTTATAGACATTATCGTTACATATTGGATTTTATGACCATCACCAGGAATTGAGATGAGAGATCACACAGGGGTGATCCAGTATGAGGACGGGGACTCTCGCAGCGCTGGATGTCGGTATTCGGCTGGGAGTGAGAACAGGCAACTTGACACATGATGAATCGCACTTCCACAATGGAGATTTACATCTGCAATTAAAAGGAAGTTTTAGTAGATCGGACAAGCGCTGTGTGCACCCTCCATTACTCCCCGCAGTGCAGGGATTAACTCCTCAACCTAGAACTCGGCAATGTATTGTGCCGGATATCCGAGGCTCAATTAACTCCGCCGTAATGAGCGCCACAAAGGGTTCGCAGATTGTAACAAGAGAAATTGAGGAAATTAAAGGGACGTGCCAGCTCTTACAGTTTGGGTTCGCTCATCTCTATTGGTAACGAGCAGACGGATGCTCGGATAGACGCGACTCCATACTTGGGTACATGAGTCGCGTCTACCCAAGAATCCAAGTGGTCATTCCGAGTAGAGATGAGCGAACCCAAATTGTAGTTAGGGGTTGGTAACAAACACCGGGTGTCCGGGGCTCGGACTCGAACATAGACTACAAATAATCGATGGGTGTCATGGGACATTACTCTTTGGATTACATTGGAACTTCCAGGGTTTATTTAGAAGTAATAAATTGGTGAACGAGGTTGTTGTTTTGTGAGGAGGGGGACAGTTTTTGGGAGGTTTATACAAGGGGGAAAAATTGACATTGTGAAGGATTGTATTATGCTTTGTTATTCCTTGCTGATTCTAATAAAATTTATCTGATTTAAAAAAAATAAATAAATAAATAAATTGGTGAACGAAGGCATGTGGGGGAAGTCCTTAATCAAATAATTTCCCCCGCCCCCATGTCGGTGTCTTTTTTAACTCTATACTTGCTGGTTTAGTAAATCGGGGAGTTTGATAGACCCCTCTCTACTGCTAACCCCTGGGCTTCACTCCAGCTGACAATCCACAGCTGACATCAACCCTATTAACCTGTTACCCTGAATAGCAACATTGCAGCCAGGGAATCTTGGATAAATGGCCACTTAGGATAGGGCCAAATAACCATGGGCCTTCCCAGCCTGATAATACCAGCCTGCAGCTGTCTGCTTTGGCTGGCTATCAAAAGTAGAGAGCCAAGCCATTTTTTTTTTAATCTTTAAATAAATAATTTGAACAAATAATGTGGGATTCCTCTATTTTTGATAATCAGCAAAAAGGTAAAGCAGACAGCTGAGGATTGCAGTCTATTGGGACATTATTACAAATAAAGTTCGGATGGAGGACATTATAGCAGAAGGGCTCAGATGGGGGACATTATAGCAGGAAGGAGACAGATGGGGAACATTATAGCAGGAAGGGCCAGGATGGGGAACATTATAGCAGGATGGGGGACATTATAGCAGGAAGGCCATGGGGGACATTATAGCAGGAAGGGGCCCAGAATGGGGAAACATTATAGCAGATGGGGGGCATTATAGCAGGAAGGGGCCAAGATGGGGGACATTATAGCAGGAAGGGGCCCAAGATGGGGGACATTATAGCAGGAAGTGGCCCAGGATGGGGGACATTATAGCAGGAAGGGGCCCAGGATGGGGGACATTATAGCAGGAAGGGGCCCAGGATGAGAGACATTATAGCAGGAAGGGGACAGGATGTGGAATTATTAGCAGGAAGGGGATCAGGATGGGAGCCATTATTACCGGAGGATTCCCTGGATGGGCAACATTATACCAGAAAGGGACTAGGAAAGGGGACATTATTATAAAAAGGTTCTCAGGATTGGGGACACTAAAGAAAGAAGGGGCCCAAAATGTTGTACATTATTACTGCAATGGGTCTAGGATAGGGGACATTATTACTGGAAGGGGCATAAGACAAAAGACATTATTATAGGAAGGGGCCCAGGAAGTGGCTGAAAATGGGTGACATTAGTAGAGGATGGGGTACATTATGGGGCGTGGGGGGCGAACATGCACATCTTCATAGGATTTAGAATGCTACAATGGTCCATACATCTGACCAACATGCGGGGGGGGTGGGGGAGGTCATATGGTGATGAGAATGGTCCAAGATGGCCAAGACTTTGGAAAGAGTGCCCTATATGCCCGCCCTATACCCCGGGGTAACAATCTTACTCCTGGGTAATATGGACTCAGTATAAGGGAAGTCAATCAGACAGGACGCATTATGATATTACCCGGTGCCGGGCAGGGCGGTGCTCGGAGCCATCTTTTCGGCAGACCTTACTAAGCAGCGTAATGAACCTGCACATCCCGCCTGCAGTTTCCTTGCGTATAAATCAGTCAGTTTCAATATCAATCTAACCTTATGTGACAATTATTGTCCTTCCTTGTCCTCTTAAACAAATAATGCCGCTGTCATTAAGCATCAGGCTCTGGACGCGTGAGCACCGGACGCAGCTACATTCCTGCTACATATACATTGGCTGAGCAGCTGATTATGTCACACTAGGTGACTGCGACTAAAGATATTATTACCCAGATATATAGAGATAACACAATAGATAAATCATCGCAACGTTCTGCACTGAGCAGGTCACGGGCGGCTGCCGATGCTGGAGCCGAACTCACAGCCCGACCCTGTTACTTCCCCCTTAAATTGGGCAAGAAAGCTGAATACATAAAAATGTTATCATTCATCTTATCGCAGTAATCATCTTCTTTCTCCACTTATGCGCCACTTCTTCTCTTCCTGCCCTGCCTCCTGCACTCATAACTGCTACAATTCACCCAGAGTTGGATCCACAGCTACGCTGCTCAGTAATACTTTATAATGTCTCGAAAACCTACTAAAATCCATCTTGGTCAAAACAAGAGGAACCCACTGAGGTATCAGATTACAGCTGCATATGCAAGTCTGTAGTGTGCTTTATTTCACCCAGAGTTGGATTCACGGCTACCCTGCTCAGTACTGCTGTATAATGTTTTGAAAACCTACTAAAAATCCATCTTGGTCAAAATAAGAAGAACTCACTGAGCTATCAGATTACAGCTACATATTCAAGTGTATAGTGTGCTTTATTGTATCCGGAGTTGGATTCACAACTGCACTGCTCAGTACTGCTGTATAATGTCCTGAAAAACTGCTGAAATCCACCTTGATCAAAACAAGAGGAACCCACTGAGCTATCAAATTATAGCTGCACATTCAAGTGTATAGTGTGCTTTATTTCAATCAGTTGGATCCACAGCTACGCTGCTCAGGACTGCTGTATAATGTTCTAAAAACCTGCTAAAATCCATCTTGGTCAAGACAAGAGGCACCCAATGAGCTATCAGATTACAGCTGCATATTCAATTGCATAATGTGCTTTATTTCACCCAGAGTTGTATTCACAGCTACACTGCTCAGTACTGCTATATAATGTTCTGAAAACCTGCCAAAATCCATCTTGGTCAAAACAAGAGGAACCCACTGAGCTACCAGGTTACAGCTGTATATTCAAGTGTATAGGTGCTTTATTTAATCCGGAATTCACAACTACACTGACCAGTACTGCTGGTATAATGTCCTGAAAAACTGCTGAAATCCATCTTGATGAAAACAAGAGAAACTCACTGAGCTATCAAATTATAGAAGCCTACTAAGTTTTTGACAGAGGAGGGGAGGTGCGGACAGGAACATAGACACATACATTGTTGATGCTTTCTAGTAAGTGTTTTATTTCACCCAGAGTTGCATTCACAGCTACACTGCTTAGTATTTCTGTAGGATATACTTTCACTTTTATCATTTGTCTTATCAGAGAAATCTGCTTCTTTCTTTACTCATGAGCCATGTTTTCTGTTCTTCCCACTGTATCCTGAACTCAAAATTGCTAAAATCCATCTTAAAACAAGACGGACTGGCAGCTCATTGAAGGATCAGATTACAGATGTTTATAGAAGTCTACAAAAGAGGCAGGCACTAAAAGGTTCTGCTGCTCTCAAGTTTTGTCTCATCCAGAGCTGGATTCATAGCTACACTGCTCAGTCCCGGAACAACTGCTAAAAGCCATTTTGATGAACACAAGAGATACTGCCAGCTCACTGACCTATCACATTACAGCTGCCTACTGACAATTATGAAATAGGGGGGGAAGGAGAGGAACATAGACACAGACATTGCTGTTGCTTTCTAGTAAGTGTTTATCTCACCCAGAGTTGGATTCACAGCTGCCCTGCACAGCGTTGCTGTATAAATTTATTCTCATAAATCATATGGAATGGATGACAGATATGCTTCAACTTTCCAAACCCTTAGTTTTGGACTTCCAAGTTTTCTTGATACATTATTGTGACATGTCAAATAACACCTCAACAAACTGTAATTCACATGGCAACCACTAGGCGGCGACACGCAAAATAGTGTAAATTCCCATAGAATGTTGCAAAATCATTGACTTACCGTCATCTTGGGATATACAGTGCCTACAAGTAGTATTCAACCCCCTGCAGATTTAGGTGGTTTGATAAGATGCAAATAAGTTAGAGCCTTCAAACTGCAAACGAGAGTAGGATTTATTAACAGAAGCATAAATCTTACAAACCAAAAAGTTATGTTGCTCAGTTGAATTTTAATAAATTTTAAACATAAAAGTGTGGGTCAATTATTATTCAACCCCTATGTTTAATATTTTGTGGAATAACCCTTGTTTGCAATTACAGCTAATAATGGTCTTTTATAAGACCTGATCAGGCCGGCACAGGTCTCTGGAGTTATCTTGGCCCACTCCTCCATGCAGATCTTCTCCAAGTTATCTAGGTTCTTTGGGTGTCTCATGTGGACTTTAATCTTGAGCTCCTTCCACAAGTTTTCAATTGGGTTAAGGTCAGGAGACTGACTAGGCCACTCCAACACCTTGATTTTTTCCCTCTTGAACCAGGCCTTGGTTTTCTTGGCTGTGTGCTTTGGGTCGTTGTCTTGTTGGAAGATGAAATTACGACCCATCTTAAGATCCTTGATGGAGGAGCGGAGGTTCTTGGCCAAAATCTCCAGGTAGGCCGTGCTATCCATCTTCCCATGGATGCGGACCAGATGGCCAGGCCCCTTGGCTGAGAAACATCCCCACAGCATGATGCTGCCACCACCATGCTTGACTGTAGGGATGGTATTCTTGGGGTCGTATGCAGTGCCATCCAGTCTCCAAACGTCACGTGTGTGGTTGGCACTAAAGATCTCGATCTTGGTCTCATCAGACCATAGAACCTTGAACCAGTCTGTCTCAGAGTCCTCCAAGTGATCATGAGCAAACTGTAGACGAGCCTTGACATGACGCTTTGAAAGTAAAGGTACCTTACAGGCTCGTCTGGAACGGAGACCATTGCGGTGGAGTACGTTACTTATGGTATTGACTGAAACCAATGTCCCCACTGCCATGAGATCTTCCCGGAGCTCCTTCCTTGTTGTCCTTGGGTTAGCCTTGACTCTTCGGACAAGCCTAGCCTCGGCACGGGAGGAAACTTTCAAAGGCTGTCCAGGCCGTGGAAGGCTAACAGTAGTTCCATAAGCCTTCCACTTCCGGATGATGCTCCCAACAGTGGAGACAGGTAGGCCCAACTCCTTGGAAAGGGTTTTGTACCCCTTGCCAGCCTTGTGACCCTCCACGATCTTGTCTCTGATGGCCTTGGAATGCTCCTTTGTCTTTCCCATGTTGACCATGTCTGAGTGCTGTTCACAAGTTTGGGGAGGGTCTTAAATAGTCAGAAAAGGCTGGCAAAAGAGATAATTAATCCACACATGTGAAGCTCATTGTTCTTTGTGCCTGAACTACTTCTTAATACTTTAGGGGGACCAAACAGAATGCTGGTGGTTTGAGGGGTTGAATAATAATTGACCCACACTTTTATGTTTAAAATTTATTAAAATTCAACTGAGCAACATAACTTTTAGGTTTGTAAGATTTATGCTTCTGTTAATAAATCCTACTCTCGTTTGCAGTTTGAAGGCTCTAACTTATTTGCATCTTATCAAACCACCTAAATCAGCAGGGGGTTGAATACTACTTGTAGGCACTGTATCTAGCCAAGGAGGAAGACTTCTGTTTAGGCGAGGAAATGAAGGTCACCTACTCTGGATATTACAGGGAACTTGAGAGTGTCTGCAAGGAGAGTAAGAAATCTATAGTTTGTATAGGGGTATGTTATAGAGGCAAAGCTAAAAAAAACAAAAAAACCTTATCATTTGATTATGTGATAGAGAACTTAAAATGAACACGAATAATAATAAAAATGCTGCCTGCAGCCACCACTAGGGGGAGCGTAACATCTTATAATATACAGGAGATTCCCAAGCTCCTCCTACTGGACTACCAAGAGGTCAAGAGGAATATAAACCAGCAGCCACATGAGATACAAGTTTGTGTTGACTTCACAATTGCATTGGAGTGGCTTCCAAACTGACTTCCTTCCAATCTATTTGCTGCTTTTATTTGGAGTACAGATGATGGCAGTGTTGGGTCAGCTCCCACCTGGGGTTAAGCTGCTGCACGAGACTGGTCTGATAAGGGCTACGGAGTCAGAGTCCATTTTAGTGGAGTCGGATTCAGGGATATTGAGGTGTCGGAGTCGGATGTTTGGCTTACTGACTTCACAGCCATGGTTCTGATAAGCAGAACACTCAGAGGAGGAGAAGAAGTCACGTTCGGACAGGGGGAAGGTCTGGTGGCGCAACAGGGTAGTATAGGGAGAGGAATGCTCTGACAGTAGGGAGCGGAGGATGGGAGACCCCCTGACACTAAGCTGTGTGTGTCTCTGAGCTGTCCTACCACCCTGTGCTGGTCCTTCCCCTTGCCACTGTCATGTGCCTAGTCTCTTGCTGTCACTTCCACTCACCCTGGTTAGTGCGTAGGCCAGTAAGTGCCCTAGACGTCACCTCTAGCGTTATAAAGCAAGGAGATAGATAAACAGACCATAAGGATAAACCATCTAGACATCTGCAGCCATACTCCATAGGCTGCAGATAGTATGGCACCAGGTCTCCAGCAGCTCATACTCCATGATGGTCAGCATAGAAATGGAGCTCTATCACCTGCACCATGTGACTACTTAGAGGACGTGGATATGGTCACAAATTGCTGCAAGAGGAAATGAAACTGGTGTAGAGCTACCAGCTGCCTCCTGACACTAAGCTGTGTGTGTTTCTGAGCTACCCTACCACCCTATGCTGGTCCTTCCAACCCCCCACCCAACCCTGCCAACATCATGTGCCTAGTCTCTGGCTGTCACTTCCACTCTGGTTAGTGCATAGGCATGTGAGTGCACTAGACAGCACCTCTAGTGTAATAAAGCAAAGAGATAGGTAAACAGACAGGGAACACCGACAATAAGGATAAACCAAGTAGGCATCTGCAGCCAAACTCCATAGGCTGCAGATAGTACGTCACCAGGACTCCAGCAGCACATATTCCATGATGGTCAGCATAGAAATGAAGCTCTATCACCTGTGACTACTTAAAAGAAGTGAATGTGGTCACAAATAGCTGCAAGCGGAGATGAAACTGGCGTAGACCTACCAGTTACCTTCTGACAGGGCCACCACCAGGGCCTGACTGGCATAACTAGTGTCAGGGGCCCAGCAGCTGGTGGGGGCCCGGCCGCAGGAGCCAGGGGGCGGGGCCATTTGCCACACAGCAGGGCCGAGCCCACCCCTTAAAGCACAGTCTGGCCAAACAAAGTATCATCAATAAGCTTCTCCCGACACCCGAAAGTGCAGATGTGGGCTCAAGCTAGGAGGCAAGAACTGTGGACTCCAGCGTCGAGGGGCGAGAGCTTGCTTCGATCTCTCCCTCCTAACCTGTGCTGTGCAGACAGTGATGTGCAGGTAGCATCCCACTGTAGTGAGCTCCCCAGCAGCCGATCTGTAACTCCTGCGCCATGGGTATACACTATTCCCGTGGACCCCAATGCAGGAAATAGAGATCTGCTGCTGGGGAGCTCACTACAGTTGAATGCTACCCGCACATCACCGTCTGCACAGAACAGGTTAGGAGACAGAGATGGGAGAGGCAGATTGCACAGGGGAGACATGTGTGGCGCCCCTGCAGACTTGTGACCACAGAAGGTGATGCAGCTGAGACAGGTAAGCTAGTCACCCCACACCAACACGCTAAACATCCCCCCATCCCTAAGACCTAGTACTCCATGTCAGGCAAGAGATAGAGGGGGGAACCAGGTGGAGAGTGGAGAGAAGGGAGGAAAACCAGGGAGAGGGGTGGAGGAAGTAGACTAGACCCTAGGAACACTAAGTTAGGAGGACCCAGTTCACAGTAGCCGAGTCTACCCTAAGTGAGGGACACAGAAGGTCCAGGTTCGAGTTCCTGGCGTGTGTAGAGGGAGAGGAACCGAGCTCCTAAGCTGAAACGCCCCGAGAGACAAACTGTAACACCGCAGAGGAAGAACACAGACCTGCCAGCATGTGCCACCGTAAATCCTGTCCAGGTTCCTGGCCGAGTACCAAGGGAGGAAGAAGGGGTCCATGGTGGTTCCACAGGAATCGGGACACCAGGAGGACCGGGCCCACCCCGGCCCTGTTGAAGTGGCTGGAAGCTGTATGCCCCAACCACAGATTACCCGGCAGTGTGAAGGGACTTTATGCCCGGAACCCAAACCCCTGACACATGAAAGAAAGGCCATCACATAGAACTGGGATTCCTGGACGGGAATGTCCGTGACAGCTGGCCCGGAGTAGATGCGCGGGAAGGAACGAGAGGCCCGAAAGGACTAGAAAGGGGGTGTCCCTAGTGAACTGTCCTGGCTGCTGAAATGTGACTGGTCGTGTACGGTGTGTTATTGAAGCTGTATAGATGTGAGTAAAGTACCCGGACAGACTCAAAGTTGAGTGTGACAGACTCATTTACACGACGGCAGCCAGCGCCCACCTGCAGAGCAGCACACTGACTTTTACATGCCGGCAGGAGAGACAGCCTGCCTGAGAAGAAGACGCTGAATTCTGCCGAGAGTTGGAGAAGCCTGGCAACTCATCCACTATCCCTACTCTGGGGAACTCCAAGCCCTACCTGTGGAGGGATCACCATCCCGGCTGCCGCCTTCATCATCGTTTCCCAGAGACCTGCACGGCAGCGGTGGTTTTACTAGCCACAAACCACGGGTGGCGTCACGAAAACTCTATTCCCCTTTTCTTTATTTTTCTTTTACTCCCTTTTCATGGCCGCACCTGAGCATACGGAGCCGGGTCACATCGCCATGACAAACCCCCTGCAGACTGAAGAGAGGGTTCGGTTGTGAGTACCCCTGCCCTGGGGTACGACACATGAACAGAGATGATGCACAGGTGGGCGACAGGCACAGGGGGATTATATGCACAAAGGAGAGGAACAGGGGGGCATGCAAAGAGGTGAGGGGCACAGGTGGGGAACAGGCACAGGGGGATTACAGGCACAAAGGGGAGGCACATGGGGGTGCATACACAAAGGGGAGGCACGGGGGGGGGCAAGCACAGAGGTGAGGCACGGGGGGGGGGAAAGCCACACAGGAATTACAGGCACAAAGATGAGGCATATGGGGGGAGCATGCAAAATAGTGAGGCACAGGTGGGGGACAGGCACAGGGGGATTACAAGCACAAAGGGGAGGTACAGGGGGGCATACACAGAGGTGAGGCACAGGTGGGGCTATGTATATGTCCCGCAGTAGTCTATAATGTGCATACTTCCTGCAGCAGTCTCCAATGTGCATACATCTTGCAACAGTTTCTAATGTGCAAATGTGGCGCCCGAGCGGTCTGGCCGCCACTGAGGGGTACTGCACCCACCAGGGGGGGGCGGGTTGTATCCCCGTCTGCGGCAACCGGGATTGGTAAATCCAGTCACCCACAAACAGACCCGACACACATAGTGGGCAACTGGTACCTGGCCCCCTGATCCTTGTTTGGCTGCGATCTCAGGGTATACTCCATTTGTGTGAGCTACAGCTCCTATAAAGCTCGTAACCTGCGGTTCAGTGGTTCCGTGATAGGGACCGAACCTGAACGCGGCACGGAAGTCTGTTTCTGACCACAATCCCTCCGTCTGGTGTTATCAGTCCCGAATTCGGGTGCACAGGCCAATTCAGCTCCGCCGCTGCCCCTAGGCTATCTTAGGCTTTCTGGACTTTACTTCTCCCAGCTCTTCACACTAACTGTTCTCGTCTCCACTGAAATTAACTACTCTTTTTGTTGTCCCACTGGGCCCTCCCCCTGGGGTATTTATAGGGTCCCCAGGGTCCTAAGCGTGTGTTGTGTTGAGGATTCACCCTTACCATCTCCCACCTTGTGACTACTGGAGGACCACACCCTGGCTTGGATGCAGTAACCCTTTGTGGCATCCTGACCAGTGGGGCATCACAAGAACAGGCAGCGCTGAGGCAGGAAGGCCCAAGAGGACAGGCATACGAAAGGGGTGTACTCGACAAGCCATCCTGGGTGCTAAGGAATACCAGGACCGCAAACGCACTTGAGCTGTAACCTGTGTTGCGTGCAAAGAAGAGATCAGTAAACTGGGTTTGGAACTCAGAATTGTGTGAGACGATGACGTGCTAATCTTTGCTAAGGGGGGGAGTGTGGCGCCCCAGCGGTCTGGCCACCACTGAAGGGGGTAGTATCCCCATCTGCGGCAACCAGGATTGGCAAGTCCAGTCACCCACAAACACACCCGGTCCCAGGGATAGCTAATGAACCCAGGTAGTGGCATGACTCAGGCAGCTCATGGGACGGCGGGGAGGAGAAAGGTGGTGGGTGGAAAGTAAGCAGGAAGTGGTCAGGGAAAGGAAAGGGACAAAGGAAACATCACAGGAAGTAGGGGTTAGTTGGCGGAGGTCAGTTGGAGAGAGAGGACAGAGTGAAAGGACCTGAAGGACTTGACCACAGATGAGGCTCGTCCCAGGTCCCGAGGCCAGAAACCACGAGGAGACAGAGGGAGCCCCAGGAGCACGGGCAGTGAGCGATCCACCCGTGCGCCCGAATCTGAAGTGAAGCGGAGGGGCAGGATGAGCACCAGGGACCCGGCTCTGAAGGTGGCAAGGAGACTCTAAGCTCCTAACCACGGAACCGCTGGCCAGAGAAAGGCCCAGCTCCGAGGAGTACCCCATGGCCCCCATTGTGGCGAGTCACAAACGTCACACAGCCATCTCCCATTGTGTATACGGCCAGCAGCAGTCTCCATTGTGTATTCTCTATAGTATATACAGCTGCTGTGTATTCAACTCAAAGTGGTCTCAAGTGAGTGAGAGTATATGTACGTCTGTGTATGTATTATATACACACACACACACATATATATTATATACATATAGACACATTTTTTTTTTTTGTTATTGTTTTGTTTATGCATTGAATGTTTGGAGGTGGAGGCGGAGCTGGAGTGGAGGCTGGGTGGAGTCTCTGTGGGGGCCCCAAATGTTTGCCAGTTAGGGGCCCTGAAATTCCTAGTGGCAGCCCTGCCTCCTGACACTAAGCTGTGTGTGTGTCTTGAGTTGCCCTATGCGGGTCCTTCCTCCCCCACCGATGTCGCATACCTAGTCCCTGGCTGTGACCTCCACTGACACTGGCTAGTGCACTAGATGTCACCTCTAGTGTAATAAAACATGGGGACAAGTAAACAGAAAGGGGGCATAGACAATAAGGATACACCAACTAGGCATCTACAGCAAAACACTATAAGCTGCAGATAGTACGGCACCAGGTCTCCAGCAGCACATACTCCATGATGGTCAGCATAGAAATGAAGTTCTATCACCTGCACCATGTGACTACTTAACAGAAGTGAATGTGGTCACAAACTGCTGTAAGCGGAGATCAGACTGGTGAGGAGCGACCTGCAAGGAAAACCGACGTTAAACCTGGTACAAAAACACATTATTCACATTTAAAAATCAACAGATCCCGACTGGTCACAAGGTCTCCTACCGATCCGAGACAGGAGACAGGAGCTGACCCATCACTGCCATCATCTGTACTCCAATAAATACCTTCTGATAGGAATGCAGATGAAGACCGGCAAATGGAAAAAAAAGTTGGGAATTGGAATGCACTTTTTTTTTTATGGGAATGGAGACAAATCCCCTAATAAAGTGATTTGCAAAGTTTTATAACTTTTCATGTAGTAAAAAATTATTTAACTAAACTTTTTTTTTTATGAGAAAGTTCTCACCGCCTGCAGCCACCACTAGGGGAGCTCATTGTGGTATGAACCCATCTGAAGATCAATAAATGTCTGTATAGAGAGCTCCCTCTAGTGGGGACTGTAAGAAAACACTACAGAGCAGATTTGCTAATTAAAATATGCCTGAATCCTGACTTGGGTGTGATGTACATGCCGTGTGTCGCATTTAGTAGGTTTTGTCTAGAAAAGGGGCCATGAGTAAAAAGAGACATAAGCCAGACATGAAGAAGGGTGTCCAATGTGTACAACAAGACACTGGTGGGGTAGTGAGCCGGATCAGCGCACCCCGTCCTCCAATCTCACCGGTTCCCTGTCATGGTGGTCGGCCTATGAGATCTACACCGGGATGATGGATGACGGCTATAGGAGGGAGATAGCCTGCCATGACAGTGGAAATAGCAGAGGACAGCAATGTCACCGGGATCAGCGCCGTCTCGTTCAGTGGTCTCCAAATAATGGCGTAACGCAACAGCGGGTCAGACAAGATGACAATGTGGAGTCTGTGTATGATGACATCTATGAACTGTTAACTTGGAAGAAATGTCATAGAGACCAGAAGTGCGAAAACTAGATGAGTTCTCCGGATCACAATATTATGTAGCTTATAGGGTTTCCATGAAAATAGGACATGTTAGATTTTTTTGGCAAATTTGGGACCCATTCTGACATCCACCCACATCAATCAGCTGTAATTAGTGGTAGTACCATATGTGTTCATTTTCCTGCAGTGCCTCCGCAGGTGAAGGGAAGTATTACACAAAATCCATTTAAATCAAAGGGCAGGACAGG